>SNQJ01S0196190.1:0-17432 GCA_010110895.2 Picea sitchensis
CGAGTTTTTAACAATCGCCCAAATGTTCAATTCTCATGTTTTTTGGGGGGTTTTAACAAGACCGCCCCTAAATATATTTTTGAAGGTGGTTTTTAGACAACCCCCTCCCTAAATTTCATGAGAATTTAAATTTTGGAGGCGTTTTTTTCAAAACCCCCCTAAATTTCATGAAAATCTTTTCTAGGCGGTTTTTTAAAACTCCTCCAAAACATCATGAGAATTGAACTTGTGTAGGCGGTTGTTTTACAAACAACTCGAAAAGTTCAATTCTCATAATTTTTTGGGGGGGGTAGTTTAAAACGACCGCCTCTAAATATATTCTTCAAGGCAGTGTTTTGACAACACCCCCTACAAGTCACGAGAATTTAACTTTTGGAGGTGGTTTGTTAAAAACTGCCACCATAAGTCAAATTCTCATTACTTTCAGGGGGGTTTAGAAAGACTACCCCTAACTATTTTCAAGGTGGTGTTTTGAAAACCCCCTTGAAATTAATGAGAATTGAACTTTTGGAGATAATAGTGCTATAAAATACCATCTCCAAAAGCCTTGGTTTATGTTGGAAATATCACCAATATTGAGAGGGGAGGGGGGGGGAGTGAATCAGTATTGGACACTTTTTAGCTAATTTATCCTTCACTTTAAATTATGTTAGAAACATTCATCATGTATAAACTGCATACCATAATTAATTACAAAATGTAAACAATGCACAAAACACAAGGATTTTGCATGGAAACCAAGCAGGGACAAAACCACGAAAACGTATCTTCAAAGTTTCGATGTTTACAAGCTAATATTGAAGGAGAGTCCTACCCCATGAATTTCAAGCTCCAACTTGAAGGGAGCTACAACTCCCTAGGTGTTCCATGACCTCCAACTGGAATCTCATGAGGCTCCAACCCCCTGAATATAAATATATATGAGAGAATATAAACCTGTCACTGTCTGTCACTGTGTGTCACTGTCACTGACGTCACACTATCACACTGTCACTATCATACCATCATCATGATATTGGCATATAATATTTTCATCAATAAGTCCACTAGAAAGAATCATCCATATTCTAGTTCATGTAGAAAGATTAGGGTAAAACCATAATTCAAGCTCAGAAATTCAAACCCAGAAATTTATTTCATTGTGCAATATAATGCTTATTTTTATTGTTTGGCCATGTTATACATATGTCTACTAACATTCTTGGCTATAGGTATTAGGAAGAGGAAAATCCAAACAAGAAAAGTGACAAAGAACCTTTGTTACCTTTGAATGACATTATTAGTCCTAGCAATGAAGGAAGTGACAAAGAGACATTTTCTTCTTTTCAGGAAGAGGTGCAACATAAAGAACATGGTATACACATTAATTCATAAATTTAAACTTTTTGATAACTATAAATTTTACTATTAATAAATCAATAACACCTTCATGTGTCCTTCTACAGAATATGTTGGCAAACAATCATGCCATCAAGATATTTGTATGGAAGGGTATGATCCATCTACACAAGCATCAACTGAGAAAGTCAAGAAAAAGGGTAGAGGACCAGATACATGTACAGATCTTCATATCTTGGAGGAAAAAGTTGAAATTCGTATTAATGAAAGGAACCAACCCATTGGTCCAAATTTAGTGAAGATATCTTCATTTCTAGGTGTACTCACAAGGGAAATGGTTCCAATCACATATTCTGATTGGAGGAAGGTTCCAAAAGAGCTAAAGGAGGACTTGTGGAACATGATGAATGTGAGTATTAGAATTTTGTATATTCTTTTTGTTAGTTGTATTATTGCATGATTTCAATGTTTATTTTCAAATAATGGATGACATTTAATAATGCACTTCTTATATGTTGCAATCAAAATTCATAATCCCTTCCATCCTTCAAGATTATTGTATGCACTCTATAGGCCATAAGGAAAATAGTTACAGGTGCTTCTTGACAAAAATATAATATGGTCCTTATGAATCCAAAGAGGAAATATTAAAAAATGGTCCTCCTATTAGCACTCTATAAATTGCCTTGGCTTAGGAGGCAAGTCATAGAGGTAACCTCAAAACCACTTTAGAGTTGAAACTAGCCCTTTCAGCTCAAAGAGGGATCTCTAAGATAGATATTCAATTTGTTCAATGGATAGGTCCTTTAGTGAATGAATGAATTCAAAGGGTTGATGGAAAATGTAGAAAGGAATCCATTGGGCATGGGGTCAATTTTAAATCAAAGGGAACTATCAATGAATGGTTTTAGAGCTATGAAGGAAGCAAAGACTAGATAGCTTATAATCTTCCAGTGAAAATATTGCAGTAATATAATGGAAGAAGGAGAAAACAACTAACTACATTCAAAGCATCAACTAGGATGAATTCTGACTGTGTTTTTTAGAGGAAATTACACTACTTAATTGATTGATCTAGAGCATCAAAATCAAATGAATTCCAAACCATAACTTTTCAATTAAGTATATGCAGGTTTCAGATGAAATGAAAAATAAAATAGGAAGAAACATACATGAGAGAGAAGCACACACTTTAGATCATCAACAAAAGAATCTCTGGTAAGAGTAGTTATGTACTTCTGACTGACATTCCATTAAAATTTTCATAAATTTACAAATATGCTCAAAAGGATGTCTCTTCTACGCTTTCCCAACCCTTAGTCAATCAAAATTACAAATATATATAGAAAAAACTCTTCCCCAAGCCGAGGAGGTCGAGCTCAACTACTTCCCAAAGTTGGACTTAGTTACAAAATAATAGAAAGAAACTAAAAACTACATGCTGTAAAATAGAAACTGTTTGTTTTGATTGCATTAAATACATAACCAAATTTCAAAATATGAATAGTCATAATTGTTCTTTCAAAATTTAAAGATGATGTGAGTCATGTGGTACAACTGGAAATGATTTGTAGCTTATTCGGATGTTGACCTGGCTCTTTGTCATGTTGCACAGTGTGTGGATGCAGTTCGTTGCAAAACTGAATTCTACAGCACTTGTGCAGTGAGTGCCCTATTTCCATTTTCTTCACTTGCTTAACCTGGAGATGACATCTAACGGCCATTCTATGATATCTGCACATAATATGGATCTATGGAAACATTCACCATTCTTCAAAACAATTATTTTCCCATCAAATCTCAAAACCCTAGAGGTTGTAGGGTTACAAAATGAGATTTAATTTCATCTTGATATAACCTGTATATGTTCCTAGTATGACGAAGTAGCTTTTATATCACCTTTAAATTTTCCCATCTCAACCAATCTTTGTCTCCCTTGATGAAAAACATTTATGCAAAAAATGACACTTACAACACGTGTGCAATGTATCCATGTTGCACAAGTTTTGTGTCGTGCTTATCTTCAATGTTAACTATCACAATATGTAGTTTGGGTTTTCTAGGTTATGTATATGATGCAAATAATTTCAGCACACTAACCTTGAAAACAAATTATTATGAAAAGAGATATAGCTTGCAAGTTTTCATAATAGCTGCAAAATTAGGGTTTGGGCTTTATCCCTCTGCTTATGATGATAAAATATCAAAAAGGACAAAACTAAAAATTGTCAGCACAATGATCTTATACCTCAGCTAGTTCTGCAAGCAAGTCTAACTTTCTCTTAGCATCATGATCAATCTCAATTTTTTGTAGTCTTCGCCTCAAAGCTTTGTTTTATTTCTTTAAAGACAAGTTCTATTGGTAAATGTTCTTGAGTTTTGTGTGTAAAGGTAAAGACCTTTTTACCATTATTTTTTGCTATTATCAATGTCCTCATAACACTAGTTAATTCTTTATAAGGCATCCTTCATGTGTACTCTTTGTTCCTCCCTCAATTGGATGATAGTATCTTGTGTTTCCCTTAATTGATTTTTGAGCCTTTTAATTGTCCTCTCACCTTCTCCAGGTGAGGTTTCTAACTTTAAAGTTGTTGCAGGCTCAACATCTATTGAGGGTTCTCCTCCAGACATTTTCATTAAATCCAATTGCTTAGCTGCATATTTGGTTAGAGGAACACTAAGCTTGGAAAGATTTACTACTTCAGGGCTCTTCTCAACTGGTTTCTTTCCCTTTTTCCTCTTGGAGATTTGATGACTTGATGGTGTTGTCCTTTTCACTGATAATGGAGAGTCCTTCTTTAATTCAAGATTACTAACCACCTCTTCAATAATCCTTTTCTTCATTTCTCTGTTTTCAAATTGCAACTGTGTTATAACATGATGGGCCTTTTCAAGCTGATCTTGCAACTCCATGATTTTCTGGTCTTTTTCATCTAAGGGTGTTTGTTCTTTGTTGATTTCTTGAGTTGTATGTTCAACATGCTACTTGTCCATGATAGGAAGTCTTCTTGTTGTTGATCTAGTGAGAGGTTTTTCATGCTTCAATGTCTCAACATTTTTAGAGGTGAATTCCAATTTTCTTCCTTTATTTTTTATTTTCTTTTCCTCTTTTCCACCACCTCTTTTCCTTTTTCACTTTCTTGTTGTCTTGGCCTTTTTCCACGTCTACTACTGGAAATATTAGGGACTGGTATAGTTGTTTTCTTAGCTAAAGAAGGAGAACCTCTCTTGTCTTGAGGGTTGTTGACAACATCTGTAGCTATTCCTGTTGAAGCTAAGAAAGAATCCCATTCTTGATTCAACTTTTTATGTTATTCCAACACCAGAAGTTTGATCAAAGAAGAATGAAATAAGCTTGCCTCAATCTGTTGAGTTTTTGTTTCCACCATGTCTGACATCTTTCTAAGGCTTCTATAGAGATAGAAAGGTAAATTCAAGGGATTTTTACCAGTAAAATGAATTAATAGCCTCATATGGTACTGATATACTCTATTAAACCTTCCCTCACAAGTGCAATATCTCTGAACAACCCTTAATAGTTTTCATATTATTCCAAGACGAATTCTCTAGGTACTGTAGCACCAAACTCCTGATTCTTGTATTCGGGTTTAAAGTAGTCATGATAAAAGATGAGATCAGTTGGGATTTATGTTTCAATAGAAATTGTCTCTTCATTCACTTGAAACTAAAGGTTGCATATCTTTGTGTTAACCCCATTAAAATTGATGGCAAATTCTTTGGTCACTTGCATGTTGTAACCCTGGATTTTTTCACAGAACCTAATGCATCAAAATTCCTCAAAAGATGCCCTAATCGTTGGATCTGAATTAATGAACTACATATATTGAGGTTCAAATCGAACAATGTTTCCCCCTTTATTATACTTCTTCTTCTGCCAAATAGCTTGAGGTTCAAATCAGACAGATTATTTGCATCCAAGCTTAACATGCCTTATATCATGTTTTAAGACTGACACTTCAAATTTTACCAGTCCAATTGATCAGTTTTTAATAAGGTAATCCTCTTAAACATTAGGATGAACATGGGATGGATATGATAGGAGAAGGCTCTAGGAAGTAAGATGCTAAGAAAATCAGGGTTAAAAATGTGTTTTTAATGGAAATTAAGAGTAGGAATTGATGTATCCAAAATCTACAACTTTATACCAACAAAAATGTTTACCATAACTTCTTGTTAAAATGAAGATTTGACCAACGTTTTAGTATATGAGGACTTGACTTGGTTGGTATGATTCATAGAGGTTCCAACATTTAATATATTATGTATGTGGGAAATATGTATCGAAGCTCTCAAATATCCTAAGTCTATGACATTCAACCAGCAAGCATACTTGCTATAACACCTTGCAAAATGTTTTCATGACCAATGTTAGGGTGGTTTTAGGTTAGGGATGATTATAATAGGCTAGAAATGTGGAAAAATTTGGTAGGATAGGTTTATTTTATGAGGGTATATGATACCTATAACATGACTGCTATACAATATGCTTAGTCTACAAACTTGTGACCAGGATGTAGTTCTAGGGTAGAAAACACTTAGGGATGTAAACGTTGAGGTGAAAATGGATTAAGCAGAAAGGATGTGAGACTTGGAGTATCTAATGTTAGAGGACATGAGTTTTTTAAGGGTATCTTTAATTGCAAGAGGGATGTAGGTAACCAATAACCAACAAAGTTTAATGATATGTAGACAGATTTTGGGGGTATTCGGCTTGATCGTTGAAAGGGATATGGGTTTAGGAGATTAGGGGGAGTTATCTAAGCTAAGGAAGAGTATGATGAAACCTAGAATATAAACAAGGTCTATGATGGGTGAGTCAACTCATAACCAACAAGAAAACCTGAGAAACGTTGGAGATGTAAACACTCAAAAACAATCCCAAACTAGTGAAAGCTTATTTGAATGAATGGTTCTCACTAGAATTCAACACTAGTTTGCAACTTCTAGTGACATTTTAGGATGCTCTATATTTTATATGTCTAAAATTTTGTCCTTTCAATTCTTAATACCTAGTATAACATATGGCTTAGGCACTTTGCTAATTCCAGTGACCATTAGTTTTGGTTATCGATAGGTGTAATATAGTTTATATGTTTTTGTTTTTCACTTAGATGATGATAGTTTGAGATCAATTTATGACATGATCTAGTACCAGTTGTCCAAAATTTTGTATATTTATACTCAATTACTACTTGGTTGAGTGAGTGTTATGGAAATACCCTTGTGAACAAACGAATCTAAAAACTTTCAAGTATTAGGAGATCCTCAACACTTGATGCATGTCCGCTTGTGTCTATCATTAAACTGAAATTAACATTAACATTTTCTTTCTTCAAGTAATTGGACATTTTTAGGTAGCTAAGAGGCAAAGTATTAAGGAGCCAGTTGCATAAATTATCTTGATTTAATTTTCAAATGGACAAAAAAAGGCATTAGACAAATTCAAAGACAAGGTATAATTTCTTTGGTATGATATAATATAGAATATGTTTTTTATTGTAATTTGCAGTGAATTATCTTTAAGTGATGTGAAAATTGGTTGAATGTAGAATGTCAAAGGAATATCAAGCTGGGTTTGAAGAGTTCATAGAGTTTTTTATGAGGAATTCAAAGGATAGGAAGACCACGAGATTCCCTTGTAAAAAATGTTGCAATGTTGCAGTACTAATGTTTGAGGAAGTGCGAGAACACTTGATGATTCATGGTATAATGAGTTCATATAAAATATGTTTTCCATGGAGAGAGGGATGTTATTCAGGTATGATCATAGGATATTATTGAATTAAAGTATCATTTCCATGTTGATAATATTAATTATATATTTCACTTTACATTAGATAAAATCTGATTTGTTTTTTTATATCTCTCCCAGGCACCTATATTTGATGTAGGAAAGAAAAACTATGCAAATGAAATGCATGATTTACCTTGAGAAATTTCACATTTATTGGTATGAATTTATGTAATGCAAGTGTTTACAATCTTATGTATGCATTGTTGTATGAGGGTCAATTATATTTAAAAAGATGCCTTTTCCCTGAGAAAGTTTTATATGAACAATATTGTTGTTTCTGGTTTTCTTTTCTTTACATTATCTTTTGTGATATCCAATTGATAGGGTGATGAACACATAGTCAAACATGATGATCATAATCATGTTGATGAGTCTGGGACATTATTTACGAAAGATATTGAAGTTCCTGAGAATGACAATGATAATGATGCAACCATGGTTGATAATCATATGGTTCAAATGGTGAATGATGTTTATGAATGATTTAATGAAAATCCATACATGAATTGTAAAAATGGATAGGTAGCATCAATGGATGAAATGAATGATATCAATAAATATCAAAAGTTAATTGAAGATGCTAGGAAACCATTGTACCCAGGTTGCACTAGTTTCACAAAGTTATTGGCCACTATGAAATTGTACAACCTTAAAGTGAAAAATGGATGGTCTAACACAAGTTTGACCCAAGTGTTGAAATTACTAAGAGAAATGCTTCCAAAAGAAAATACACTTCCAGATTTTTCATATGATGCAAAAAAATTGATTAAATCATTGGGTTTGGACTATGAAATGATACATGCATTCAAAATGATTTCATTTAATACCGGGGAAAATATGAAAGTAAAGATAAATGCCCAACATGTGGTAAATATAGATGGAAGGTTGATGCTCATTATGGAAAGGTGCATAAAGGTGTTCCGACCCACGAGGGCTTCGTTACCTAAAAAATATATTAGCACGTTCATTCATAAAGGGGTAATAAAAAGGGGGGAAAACATGGGGCAATATATTGTGATATAATAAGGCCATAGAGGGGTTTTTAATTTTTAGTATCAATATAGATATTAGCGGGGGTCAAGGATGGTTGGGGATATAAAAAAACTATAAAATATATAATACTATCGAACAAGGCCTTTTTCCCCTCCTCCAACTTTGTGATCTAACATCCACTGCCATTGAAAACCCTACCTACTCAACACACCTTTCTTTTTCCTTCTCCCCTTCTTCCATCAAACACCCATCTCTACCATTGAAAACCCACCTCTTTCATTGGTCTATCATATTGATTTGCAACTGAAGTAATGGTAGGATTTGAGCTCAGATAGGGGTCTACCGTTGTTGGAAAACCATGAATGATAAACAATGCTATTGAGATTTCAGTTACAAAACGGAAACCAACCCTAGCATTCAACAAGTCATGTTTCTCCTCCTCCACCCCTGCATTTCGGGTGGGTCAAGGAAGATGTCATGCAGATCAATAAACCATCATGGATTTTCCTAAAGAGAAGGCACAATGGCCTAGAGCAGAACCTCTCAGTTCCATGCCTGGAGGAGTGACTCGTGTCAATCATCCAAATGAAGAAGATATGCATTTCTATGCACCATTTCTCTTAAATATCACTCTTTCTGAAGTTAATACGTGAATTCTTGCTTGGTATTTTAAATAATATATTATGTAGAAAATATCATTTTTATGCACAAATAAGTTAGTAGTGATAGTAGTTCAAGGTTTGTGATATTAAAAAAGAGTTGGATGTTAGGTTTATTCAAATAAAATTGCACATATCCCTTAACAATGAAAACTATTGTAGCATACAAGATTATCATGTAGCAGTAAAACAGATAGGATGATTTATATCCAAATCAAGAGACAATCCCCCCAGGACTAGATGGTATCCTTCCCTTAAAATATATGTGGAAATCCAATTATTTAATTATTGATGTCATGTTTGAAAATTAAATAAATAATTATTTTCTCAAATACCATGTTAAAATTTTGGCTTTTTTTTTCTAATTTAAATTGCAAGTTGAGTTATTCATTTCCTACAAAATACTATCACATGTCCCCATTTTGATGGTTTGTTTTTGTTGCTATGTGTGATAAACTACTAGAAACCCAACCATCCATTGGTCCATGACATTTATGGATGATAAGTAACTTGTTTCTGATTTAGGCATTTGCAATGTTTGGAGTCCAACATATCAACTTCATTTTCAAAACTATGATGGCTACATAGATAGATCCAAGTTTTTCTACATGTTGTGAAACCCTTCCATGACTATGTCCAAATTATCAAAGTCAATGATGGGAAATAACTTTTTATCTTAAGTATAGAATTGACTTTTCTAATGAAGAATTACAACCAAGGCATATCAATCCAGTAGGTATTGTTAGTAGTCGACATCCCATTAAACCTACAAATAATTTTAGAATTAGTTGAATAACACACCACCACTTCAATTGCGGTTTTCACCACCTCTAAAGAGGGTATTTCTATAGCCATGTCCCTACAATGTACATGTGACTGAAGGTTATTGAATGTGTTATCACTTTGTAATTTTTGTCTGGTTGATAGACAGATGACATAGGTAACTATTTCAACTTACTTCATAGCTGGGCACTAGCCTCCTCAACTCAGAGAAGGATCTCTCGTGTCACTTGATATTTCTTTGGAAACCAGTGGCTAGATTTGGTTTGTTTTGGGGGTTTTTTATAAATTTGTTGGCAAGGAAGGGGAGGGACACTCAGGGCTATGGAGTCAAAATTCTGAAAGTGAACGAAAACAATGACCAACCGGTAGAACTCTCCAGAGGATAAAGGATAAATGAGGTGATAAATCTGAGTTATAAATTGAATTTAAGAAGAGTGTAGGAAGAGGGATAAAAAAAATAATTGCATCAGAGCATTACTGAAATGAATTCTAAATTAGCTAGGAAGAAAATTACACAGTTTAAATTGCTTAAGCCAAGAGCATCATAAGATGAATTTTGGGCCTTTAACTCTCCAATTTAAATAGAAGAAGATGCAAATGGAATAAAAGAACACAAGAAATACATACAATGAAAGAAGACAAAACTCATATCACCATCATTAGAATCTTTTCATAGAGATTTCAAAAGATTCTGCAGATGTATTCAATTCAACTTCAGAAAGTTACAATAGAGTTAAAAAAAAAAAAAAAAATTCCCTTGCACTTATGCCAACATTAATTCATTCAGAATTTCTAGTGCTTATACAATCAGATTACAATGGTTGAAACTAAAACGTTTCAGCTTCTAAAACTGACTACAATAATTTCAACTGATAGTCTCGGCATGTGAACCAATTTACAATGATTAAACAAAAATGCTCATAAACTAACGACTGATTTCTATGACTGCTCGCCTTTTGTCCTTACCATTTGTCTTGCTATGATATCTGATCAAAATCACCACTCTGGTGACACTTGGAGGCTATTTACTGGCTCCTGGAAAGTTGCATTTTGTCTTGTCTAGCCGCATAATCTCCTTCCACTGTGATTTAGAAGGAATATCATAATCCATCATTTATTTTTTCGGGATCTCCAAGTCAATGCAAGAAACATAAGTCATAGTCGGCAGCCCAATATTTATTGTCTTAAACTGATTTAAAATATCAAAGTATGTGGCCAAATATTCCACCAAACTTGGTCCCTTCAGGTTCTCCTCCAGGCCTTCAAATTTTGAATGATCCATTATGCACTGGGTGAGGAGAGAATTGTATTCCTCTTGATCATATAATTTCCCTTTTCCATCCCAAAATGCTGGGAGGCCCTTGATAAACAATTTTTCAAATGTATCCTTAAATTATTGTATACTCTACTCCATGTCCATGTTCGTTTTCTCTTTAGGTTCTTCCTCCTCCAAGTTTACTATCTGTGGAGACTGCGTGATTTTTATTTTCTTGGAAAAATTTTGTTGACCACTCGGGCCCAGAGCCTATGAACTTATCCTCTTATTATAAACACTCATCTTGGGAGATTTAATAATCAACCTTGGAGAAGTTTTTTGTGTCTGGATCTACTGCGGGGTTGACTCCAGTTGTTGTGTCGGATTAGGCTGCAAAGTGACTTCCATATCTGCACAGGTTTCCAAATTTTCCATTTTATCAAATCCTTCAACATGTTCATGTTCATAAGGGATCTGTTTTCTCATCAATATTATCTTAGATATGACTTGGTGCAGATCATATTTCCTCCCTTGTAACTGGGAAAATCTGAATTCATTGAGCTTGGCTTGGATCTGAGTCAAACAGGATGTAGCCTTTACCACAAAGGGTCCTATTATGAAAGGAAATTTTAAGTTAGATGCTTTGTGCTTTTTCATAAAATGTTTTGTTTCTAAGATGATTCTTTGCCTAATGAACTCCAGGACAAAGACTCTAGGAGTCAAGAAAACAGGCAAAAGGTAAGGTCCCTCTTGATAACCTTATACCCAAATTACAGTATAGTGCATGCACAACACCCAATCTCCTATCCGGTTCTTTGGATTTGGTTGTAATGAACTTTTCATTTCCTCCAAAACCCTTGGCGGGCCGGTGCTGAATATTAAGCTATAAACTCTGGACATGATCTTATTTATAAAAATGAGCATTGTGATCCTTTTTCATTCAGTTGAGATGAATGAAACTTCAGGGAACTCTGTATTATTTGTTTCTAGGAACATTCTTAGAAAATGTGTATAATACTT
Organism: Picea sitchensis; assembly: GCA_010110895.2. Lineage (NCBI taxonomy): Eukaryota > Viridiplantae > Streptophyta > Pinopsida > Pinales > Pinaceae > Picea > Picea sitchensis. The sequence goes on from SNQJ01S0196190.1 coordinate 11,864, forward strand.
GAAGTGCCTTAGTGATTGGAAATTTACTAACTACTTGTGCACATTATCGGCGATGAATTCTTCAAAACTGATATGGACTGACTGTCTGGACTCTGAATGAAAAAAGGTCAACATAAAACCCAACATGAAATCTACTACAAACTTGTCGTTATCTAAACCAAAAATCTGACTTAGTATGGAACAGGCCCACTGGACCTCAATGACCATGTCGCTCACATTCATAGGCAATGACAAACTTTCAGAATGATGTTCGGGTTTAACAATGGTCTTCAAAAATAGGGTTTTGACCTTGGGGGGACATTCTCTGTAGATGGTAATAAGTTTCTCTTCCTCAAAGGGATCAAACACTGCTAGGGAAGACTCTGGTGTACCGAGGGCATGCCAAATTAACAGGTTATCTACTCTGCATAGGACCTTTGACCCTAACTTATTCAAAATGGCATTTTCTTCCTGCACGTATTGTTCTACACACCAGCTTACGAATTCTGGGAAAGGGAATGCAACTTTGACGGCGTAAGGGACTATGGAGGTTTGGGCCACTTTGAGGAAGGGTATTCATTTCCCAACATTGTCTAAAAAATTGGCTCTAGATACGGAAATGAGTGAAACAACTATTTCTATGTCAAATATACTAAAGTCCTTGTCAATTAGGGCTTCTTCTTTAGAGGCAGGATCTTGCTCTGTTACAGATAAAATGACAGGATTCATGTCCATGATGAAAAATACCTGTGAATGAGTGGAGAATTCACTAGTCTGGTTCACTATGGAGCTTCAGTTTGAACGGAGCATTTGTGCCAATTTTCAAAAGTTCAAATGATTTAAAACACCATAAAATAATGATCGGGGCCCTCCTTTTATACGCGCTTTTCGACATCGTGGGTGAGGAAAAGCGATTTTGGGTAGACCTATTTTCACCTCGATATGCCTTTGATGGTGCCACATTTTCGCAATCTTAAACCATGGTATTTCCATTGGCCCGCTCCCAAGCAGTTAAACTTTGCGCAAGTTCCCCGCCTAATACGCTTTGTGACCGTCGATTTTGGATGCTTTCAGATCTTTAGCCCACTGGGCCCCATCAAAACCCCGACTCCGCTATATTTATTCATTCTCTTATAAATGTGACCATGTCCTCCAAAATATCGCACCTCCATACTGATGTAGGTTCTCGCCAAATTTCACAACTTGGATCCCATCAAAAGAAAATTGTTATTTTCATAACATAGGCTCCAACTGGGGATGCTATCCTCCCTGCGAGGTAGCAAAGAATGGTAGACCAAGTTCCTACCCATTGGGATGTGATCTATTCGTGCAGTCTGAATCTGTCGATCTTTATTCAAAAAATCAAAATTGACCCAGCATAGGTCAAGGCCTTCACCTCGGGCTTCAACTATGTTGTTTTTATTCCAACCTCTTCATGTGAAAAGAAAACAAAAAAATGATTATGTAAAATGAATGGAAGGGGTGATGATGTTTAAACAATATAATGCTTGAGTAACTTGCCATTCACAGGCCCTCCTCCAATGATGTCTCCATTACTCTCCTGTAGTATGTAGGCATTACTTCCACGGTATGTGGCAATTTCGAATGGTCCCAACCATGGATGATCAAACTTCCCATGTTTTCCCTTATCTTCATTTCTGGAGTCCCATTTTAATACTAAGTCTCCCATTTTGAATTCGTCTACCTTGGTATGCTTGTCGAAATCCTCTTTGATCTTGTCCTGGCGTAGCTAAGTATTATTAAAATAGTTTTCTCTGGTCTGTTGGACACTGATTAGTTCATCCTTTCTTCTTCGATTGGCATCTGTTTTTGCATCCTTCTCCTATAACAAACTCATCACTGGAAACCCCAATGTAGTAGGAAATATTGCCTATGTACCATAAATGATATGGAAAGGGGAAGTGGCTATAGATCTCTTTGGGGTGATTCTGCCAACCCAAAGTGCATGGATGAGATTTTTGTGCCAGGTCTTTTTGTTTTCTTGCAGCAGTTTCTTGATGATTATCACTAAGATTTTATTCAAAGATTCAACCAACCCATTTCCTTGAGGATAATATGATGTAGAATGACCAAGGGTGATATTGTAATTACTGCATAATTTATCTATTTTCTTGGACTTGAAATTCGTTGCATTGTCCGTTATGATCTTGATCAGGCATCCAAACCTAGACAAAATATTGTCTTCTAAAAACTGAATGATAACATCATTTGTTGCCTGCCTAGTGGGAACTGTCTCAATCCACTTAGTGAAATAATCTATTGCTGTCAAAATCCACTTGTGTTGGTATGAGTATTGTGGATGTATTTCCCTTATAAAATCAAGTCCCCACTGTCTAAAAGGAGATTCCACAGAAATGGGTTTCAAAGGTAGAGGCTGCAATTTTCCCTTTCCATAAAAATATGACATTCATGGCATTTTCAAACTTCTTTGTAGACATCAGAAAAAATGCTAGGCCAATAGAACCCAACCCTCAAAATCTTATGCACGGTCATCTTCCAATAATGATGGCCTCCACAGTCACCCTTGTGGAACTCTCTGATGGTATTTTATGCTTCTTCTTCTATCAAACAGTTCAATAAAATTCCCCCCTGGATATTTCCAATATAGAGATTGATTTACTATACAAAACTTTGTTGCGTTTAGTTTCAAGAATTTGGCCTTTGTTTTACTAAATTCAGGAGGAGCCTGCAAAATTTTCATCACAAAGATGATATTTGCATGCCACGTGGAGTCAAGAAATTTCTAGGATATTTGAAGAGTTATCTCTTCTGTTGCGTCTTCTGATAGGTCTACAATGAAGTTTATTCCAAGGAGTTCACAATTGGTCTGTTCCATTAGATTCGCAAGTCCTTGTCCCTTAATCAACTTGGTGGGTTTGATCTCAAGGTCATATTCTAATAGCACTGCTATCCATTTTCCCCTCTTTCCTTCAGGATCAGGTTGGGTCAATATGTCTTTCACAGAGCTACTGGGTACATAAGCAGTAGTATGAGAATGCAAGATGTAAACTCTGAATTATTTCAAAGCCTTGACTAGGGCATATGCTTACTTCTCCATGATATCGTATTTGAAAGGGGCATCCCTCAATGTCTTGCTGCAATATGCTATGGGATTCTCATAATTATGTTCATCCTTCTGCAGTAAAACATCAGCCATTATGTGCTCTGAGGAAAAAGAGAATAATATGAATCCCTTTTCAAAGTTTGGGTTGGCCAGTACTGGAACCTTGGTTAATGCCACTTTAATATCTTCAAAGGATTTTATGGCATCAGGGGTCCATTTTATTTCATTCCCTTTCTTGAGCATATCGGTGATATACTTTATGATTTCGAACAAATTTGGGATAAACCTTCTCAGAAAGTTAAATTTGTCAAGGAAATATTGTACCTCCTTTTTACTTCTGGGTATGCCAATTTTTAAGATCCCCTCAACTCTATTGGGGTCTACTTTTATCCCTTCTTTTGAAATAATGTGACCCAACAACTTTCTCTCTTCCATGGAGAAATTTGACTTCTTAGGATTCAACGAGATTACAAACTTTCTACACTTTTGAAACGCCCTTCTAAGATGCTTGAGGTCTTCCTCATCTGAGGAAGAATACACAGTGATGTCATCAAGGTAGATAAAAATGTTTTGTCTTTTTCATCAACAAAATCTATGTCCATAGCTCTTTGAAACGTTTCCCCTACATTTGTAATCCCAAAAGGTATCTTGGCATACATGAATGTCCCCCGTGGTGTGGTAAATGTCGTCTTTTCTTGATCATCAGGGTGCACCATAATCTGATTGTATCCAGAGAAGCCATCTAATATTGACATTTTCTGAGAACCCACCAACTTTTGTAAAATATGATCCATCTTGGGAAATGGGTAGTTGTCCTTTAGAGATACTTTGTTTAGGTTCCTATAATCCACGCACAACCTGATTTCCCCACTCTTTTTTCTGACTGGCACCAGATTTGCCACCCATTTAGAAAATCTCAGGGACACTATGATTTTGGCTTCAAATAGTTTATTTACTTGTTTCTCTATCAAAGGAAGCAACAAAGGATTTATCCTTATTAATTTTTGTTTGAAAGGTTTATGATCTTCTTTGATTGGGATAACATGTTGAATTATACTGGTGTCATAAACTTTCAAATCATCATAGCTCCATGCAAAAAAATCAGGGAACTCTTTCATTAATTTGATATATTTCTCCTTGACTTTAGGGTTGAGTTTTCTGGACAACTTAATGATATTTGGATCCTTTGGAGTCCCAATATTGCAATATTCTACATCCCCTCCATTTACTGTAATATTTGGACTTATGGCCACATCATTGTTATCAAAGAGTTTCTCCAATGGGACCAAAATCTTGGGAATGATGTTGCTCTTTAGCTTAACTATATCTCTGCCAGCAATCTGATTGTCAAAATACCCCTCCTTTGTAAAAGAAGTTGCATCTACCTCTTCATCACAACATTCATCATCAATGTTTAAATTCTTGAATTCATTCTCCATCTTGAGGAAGCTTTCTATCGGTTTGTCGTCTTCAAAAACTTGTCAGTACTTCATATTATCTGGTACTGCTGGCCTGTACTTGACCTCAACCTTGTATTTTCTGTCAGGGAAAATTGGAACTTTGAAAACCATTTTTGAAGTAGCCAGGGCATCATCAACCTGATTTTTTTCTCTTGGAATTGTTGAAAGATTATATTCTAGAAATTTCCCAAGGAAGTTTAGTACCAGGTTCCTATAAGCCCTCAGTCTGGGATGTTTTGATTGGTATATGCCTTTGATTTGATTGATAATTAGCTCAGAGTATCCATGTACAACAATTCTTTTGGCACCCAACTCTTTCAAAACCTTCAACCCCAATATTAATGCTTCATATTCGGCCATGTTATTTGTGCATTCAAAAACAAGTTTATAAGAACATAATTTTAAATCTCCTTTGGGGTGATTGATCCATATGCCAGCCCTTGTTCCCTCTCTGCAGGAAGCTCCATCAAAACTCATCTTCCATGTCTGCTCTTCTGTGTTATCCTACTTCTCTAAATAATCCTCAATCTGTCGATTAGCTCTCTCTTTTTCAACGATATCAATTTTTGGTTTTTTCTCTTCGAAACACAGGTCATTTAAGAGAATGGAGGATCCCAACTCAGTTTCCACATAGTATATGGGATGATACTTGGTTGTGACTTGTTGCTGACCATATATCTGAGCAAAACCTCTCTGTACAACCTTTTTTACTGAGAAAAAACACGGATGGTGGCGTATGACATGTCCATCTGGAGGGTTCCCTTTAACTTTGCAGCCCAAGACTTTGACAACAACATGCCAAACTTGGGAGGGATGTCAGGAACCACTACATCCATAACCATGTTCTTTGCTGGTAATTTTGCCAAGGACACCACCAGATCTTTAATAAGACCTAGGCATTTCACCTTTGTGATGTCCAGGTCTAGTTGGTCCATGAACACCTTGGGCATCAGGTTATGAGATTCTCCTGAATCCAACATGGCATTGTTTAGAGTCATATCATGGATTTTCAGGCTAACATAGAAAGGGGGAACTTCTTCATTAT
>SNQJ01S0196191.1:5574-17432 GCA_010110895.2 Picea sitchensis
CTCCTGGCCTTCAACACTTAGGCTCCCTGGCCTAACAAACACATAAGCCTACCAGCTTATACAAAACTTGGCTCACCAGCCTATAGAACATGTTTACAATTCATTTCATATATCATGATTTGCAACGGGGATCGGCCTTGGGGGCACTACAATTGACGGTTCATCGAGGGATTTTCGAAGATAGCAAATCTGATCATGGTATTGCAGAAGAAGAAAAAGAAGTTTGTTTGGACCGAGAAATTCATGGAAGCATTTTGGAGGCTCAAGGAGATGTTGACAACAACACCAATACTAAAGGTCCCTGACATGGACGTGGACTTCTTGGTATGCACTGACGCATCCAAGGAAGGCTTAGGCGGAGTCTTGATGCAAGATGGTCGTGTGATCGCTTACATCTCGATGAAGTTGAGAAGGCATGAGAAGAACTATGTGATGCACGATTTGGAGTTGTTATCCATTGTATATGCCTTGAGAGTGTGGAGACACTACCTTATTGGATGAAAAATTGAACTAAAAACAGACCACTGTGGACTACAACACATCTTTACGCAAAGCGACCTGAACGCGTGACAACGACGTTGGTTGGAATTGCTCAGCGAGTATGATTTCAAGATTACTTACATAAAAGGAATAGTGAACAGAGTGGATGATGCGTTGAGTTAGAGACTGTGCATATTTTTGGTGATTCCTCTTCAGATGAATTTACGTGAAAAGATTCTAACTATACAGCGCGACGATGACTGGGACAAAGAGGTCAAGGATTTTATTGGAAAAAACACAATGATGGTACGAATATTTGCAAGATTTACATTAGACAACGACGGATTATTGAGATTTAACAATCGAATTTACATACCACTGAACGACGAGTTGAGGAGCTTGATCCTAAATGAGGATCACAGAGAAGTGTACATGGCCCACCCGAGAGTCACGAAGATGAGGGCAGACCTTAAACCCTTATTCTTCTGGAAAGGAATGAATGCATACATAGTCAACTACGTGGCCAGATGTCTAGAATGTCAGTAGGTGAAGGATGAACATAGAAATCTAGTAGGATTACTACAACCACACGTTATTCCGGAATTGAAATGGGTGGTCATTTCGATGGAGTTCATTGTTGGTTTGCCACTGACAACAAGGATACATGAATCGATTTTTGTGGTAGTCGACACTCTGACGAAGAGTGCTCATTTTATTCATGTGCGTATGATGTATGAGGCACTTGACATAGCTAGAGTTTTCATCAGTGATATTGTGAGGCTACATGGCGTGCCTAAGAGGATTATATCCGATCGAGGATCGGTGTTTACTGGATGATTTTGGACTAGTTTCCAAGAGGCCTTGGGAACCCAACTTAACTTTAGTATTTCATATCACCTGGAGACAGACGGGTAGACCGAACGAACAAACTAAATCTTGGAAGACATGTTGCGCATGTACGTGATGGACAAACATAAGCATTGGGAAGAATTCTTGCCACTGGTAGAATTCACATATAACAACAGTTACCAAAGCACCATTAAGATGGTGCTTTTCAAGTTTCTTTACAGGAGACAATGTAAGACGCCTTTGAGTTGGGATCGGCTTGAGGATAGGGTCCTGGTGGGACCAGAAGCGATCCAAGAAATGGAAGATGAAATGCAAACAATAAGACAAAGGATCAAAGAAGCGCAGGATCGGAAGAAGAGTTATGCCGACGCGCACCGTGTCGACCGTAGCTACGAAGTTGGTTATCGATTCTTCTTGCAGGTGAAACCACATAAGAGATTGATCTAGTTTGGAAAGGGTGCTAAAATATCTCCTAGGTTCATGGGATCCTGGGAGATTATGGAAAAGAGAGGGTCGTGGCCTATTGACTAGCCTTGCCTGATCCTTGAGGTGTATGCACGATGTTTATCATGTATCTGTTTTGAGACATTATGTTAGTGATCCTACACATGTTTTTATTTGAGTACCTTATAGCTATCGGATGAGGGGGCACTCACGACTGAGCCAATCCACATTTTGGATCATCGCATTCGATAGCTATGACGTTGAATAGTAGATTAGGTCAAGGTCCAGTGGGACAACTATAGTCCACACTTGGTGACCTAGGAGGACGCATATGATATGCGCTGAAAATTTCCATTTTGTTTGATAGATAGACCTATGACAGTGTGATACATATTATTTCGACACTTGTATACCATGAAACTTTGAGACAAAATTTAGACCAAGAGGGGGTGTATGTAACATCCCGCTCTTGCGCGTACTGAGTGAACTTATTCTTTGAGGACACTTTCTTGCAAGTGATCTGACTTATTATACTATTGGGCATATGATTATGATTATGAGGCATTATGGATATGATGACATGTTATTTTTTTGTATTGACATAGACAAGTGCTATTGACTCAGTTCTCCTAAGTGTGAAGGACTTTGGACCTCAAGGATGCAGAGGCATCGATGAAACCCCTTGGACTCCAGATTGAGTCAGGGAGTGGACTATTGAGGTTTGATTGTTGTAGATATGACATTTGTAAATCTGATTAGATTTATGATGATTGATTATTTTGCTAACATGATTCGTTGATGATGAAGGTTGACGATGTAGGTTCACATGTGGAGTAGAGGGGTCACGCATGACAACCAGAGACTTTGAGGAAGAGGTGTGGACAACATCCCTGCCACAACCTACTAGCACTCTCGTTGTGGCTCGAACTGTAGGTTAATGATTACCTAGTTTGAGAAGACCCACGAGGCCATGAGGGAATATTGCGACAGTCGCTCACGATGATTCTAAGGGGTGCATAATAAGGCAGGGGCCTTATTTCTTAGAGGCCCTTATTCTTCCACAAGATCACCTAGAGGAGTATTGAGTCCAGGTGTTTTTGATGTCTACCAAGTCAGTCAAGAGGTGAGTGGCACCCTTGGAGCACGTAGTGCATCCTAAAGGGCACATCGCGCAAGGAAAATGGAAAGAGGCGAGTGGCACCCTTGGAGCACATAGTGTGTCCTGAAGGGAACATCGCACAAAGAAAATGGAAAGATGCGNCCCTTGGAGCACGTAGTACGTCCTGAAGGGCACGTCGCGCAAGGAAAGCAAAAAAAGGTGAGTGGCACCCTTGGAGCACCTAGTGCGTATTGAAGGGCACATCGCGATTTCAATGGGTAAGTGAATAAACCTAGTCGAACTTAAAATGAATGACGTGAGAAGTAAGATTTGAAAACAATTTCCCTAATAAAAATGTCACCCATCCTAGGAAATTAAAATCTAGGTCTAAGTGATACTTGTGGTAAAAAAAATAATAATAATCATAATTAAACATGTGATGAGAAGGGGGTAAGAAATTCAATTAATTTATTAAAATCAAATTACTTTGGGGGATTAAATTTAAAAAAAAAGAAATGATTGTTTTTCTACATATGCTAATTAAATTTTATTAATTAAAAAGAGAAAGAGGTGGTTTTTCTACACTTGCTAATTTGAGTTTTAGATAAAAAGCAAAAAGAGGGAAACTTAAAAGAAATAGGAAACTAAGGGAAAAGGGGGAAACATAAAGGAAATGGGAAATCTAAGGAAAAAGCTGAATGACTACTTAGTAAGGAATCTTGCCTTTAAGAAATTTCTAATTATGAACTCAACTAGGAATTTAGTAAGGGTGTAAGTCATTTAAAATGTGTAAGGGAATATGTGGACACCAAGGAGCGATTTTAGGAATGCTTTTAGGCGGGTGAGGGAAATAAGAGTAATTACATAATTAATGAAATTAATTTCTGGTGCAACTAGGGGGATGGGTGACATGTGTACGGGGGAGGTTTTTTCTGATTAATTTAATGAAAAAGAAATTAAATGAGAATTTAGGAAAGAAATCACTTAAAAACTCTATAAAAAGGATGGAGAAGGAGTATGGATCGAATATTTTATGCGCAATGTTACGCTACGGAATTTTTGTCTTGACTGACTTATCTTGTGGGAGTTGGGATAGCCAGCTCGAGTAACGAGTGGTAGCTCGACCTTGCAAGGCGAGCTAGGTGCTAGTTGTTATTTGATTTAGTGTGCGTGGCCCCCTTGCGGCTCGGGGGGCTCAGGGGGAAGAAGAGTACCCCTAGCATTGGCTGGGAGGTACCGGTGAAGTCACATCTGTCGACAAGAAAGAACTGAATGGAGCGCGCGCAGGACAACGACTCGGAGCTGTCACCTTGGGCTATGGAACACATGTGTTTATTTGAATGGTAGATTATTATTTTTCTTGCGCTTTAATTAATGTACTTATATTGTGTAAAGAAATGTGTTTTACTCAATGTTTTTAATCGAGAACTTAAAGTCATTATAGATTTACGCTCGCTACTTTGAATTGATTTCCTTAAAAACCCGATCCCTGATTGCTATGATTGTTCTGTTTTGTTGTATTGATTATTATGAAGATATTGTGTTTTATCTTCCATCCTTATCCCTAGATAATCATTCCATGCCTGAGCAGTCATCCAGGATCTGAATCGACGGTCGTCACTTCGGTGTTAATAGACCTATAGATTCTAATTCCCTGCTTTTCTGTGCATGGATGATGAGTGAAGGATAACGTTTTCCCCTCCATCTACCTTCTTATCTCTGTGTTTGATTGATTCATGGTTGAAGGATTGTCTTTGCTCCTTCTAGTGAATGAGTATCTCTGTGTATTGTTTATCATTTCTCTCTATGAACAACTTAATACTCTCTGCATTTTATAACACCTTTGTTTTTTTATATCTACCTTTGCAATGGTCTCTGCATGTTATATTACCTCTGTGTTTTCCCTTAATGATTAATCTTTAATACTTGCTCCCTCCTTGTGAATGAGAAACTGTGTTTGATCGACCCATTGCCGAATGACTAGTCTTTGCGTTTTCTTCTGTATGAGTATCCTTGTGTTTTTGCTGATTCATTGCCGAACGATTGATTTTATTGTGCCCAGATTTTGGAATTCGTTTTACTGTTGAAATAACCATTATAGGCATCCAGAGTTGAATTTGTTTTTATGGTTGGATAAACCATTACTTGCGTCCAATTTTATTTGTTGTACTGTTGAATTTAACCCTTTACCTGTGTTTTAAAGAACCACGATCTTCCAGTGAATCTCATTGTTGATATACCTGTGTTTTAATGTTATAGGACAATGAATTATTAGAGAGCCTTGTACATGAATAATTCCTGTGTTTACACAATGTTTTTGATATGTCCACTTGATATGTATTAATGGATAGTCACTTTTGTTATGTATTAACAATAATTTTATGGATAACCATATCTTGGCAGGTAGCGATTCCTATATCTTGTTAGGTAGCAATATATTAATCTTGCTAGACCAACGATTTCTACTGTCAATGTTGGATAGTGTTTTTGGCATATCAATAACAATGAAATTAACAATAAATGTTGTAGTATAGATTAATGTGGTAGAGTATTAATTTCCTTTTTTAAAATCATTTAACCCAGTGATCTATTTACTAGCGAAATTATATATGTGACAACGTTGTTGTGGCGGTGTTTGATAAGTTGCGACTTGTTATATATCGTGGATAGAAATATTCTGGAAGGCGAATTTATGTAATGTGTAACATAAATTTGATATCATATTCCAGACAACAATATCATTGTTATCTCCCTTTTTTTTAAATGTTTTTTTTTACATAGCTATTTTGTTTTTCTTTAATAGACATAAATGATGTTTTTAACTGAGCAAATATCATATTTTTATCTATGTGTTTAGGTCAACCGCATTATCTCTGCGTGTTGGATATACAACATTTGTCTATGTGTTTTTACACTTGTGCTCAATGTTTTTATCCTCACGACTGTGCGTCCTTCACACAAACCTGCCTTGCATTTTGTAAACTACCTCTGCAACCTTCCCTTAATCATCTTGGTGTTTCATGATTATCTTTGTGCTCTGCCCATCTGAGACGGGGTCCCAACGATTTCACTTCATCCCTCGATCTCATGCAGTAAAACCTGACACAGATTCTGAGTCTCGCCTTACGCCTATCCCACAACCCTTGAAGAAGATGACACTTGGCGCTGGGCTTCCCTCTCTTAGACTTGACGAGTGCGTAAATCTCTATTTTATTTCAAATTTTTGTGTTGTTAATGCTTCCAAATAGTCCCTACCATTGTACCATTGCAGTTAGTTTTGTTGTTCGATACAACTACAACTAGAAATTTTTAATCCAATGGAATGTTACCCGATTTAGTTGTTTATGTTTGAATTTGTTTAAGAATTTTAATTCTGACAGAAATTTAATTTTAGAACATTTTAAATTAGAATTTTATTCTATTTAGAATTAATTATGTCTAAAGTGTGTGTAAATGGATTCTTAGTTCTTGGAACAAAAGTGAACTTTCATTCTCATTGAAAAAGGTGCACTGCATGAAAATCGAAGACCCTTAAAGGTTCTAGTAGTTAAGAAGAAATTGTTTCACCTTGAAGGTTAATAAGTGGACTGTTCCGCTTGAATTTATGTCGTTGATAGATGTTTTCGGTATTTATTTCTCCATCGCCATGAATTTAGCGTGTTGGTGACTCGTTGAGTCGTTATATTGGTTGTGCCTTGTAGAATAGAATGATTGTTGTTTAGCGGTTCTATTGCACCCAATACATATTGAAGATTGATGAATGATTGAGTGTATCTTACTGGCATCACACGTTTAACTTGATTTATGACTAGTAAATGGTTGGTCTTCTTGTGTGCAAGTAGATTATGTTGTGTTAATTAATTGTGTAGTGATTTTGTCTTCTTGCGCAAACGAACTTAACATGATGGATGTTCGCTTTTACACTTGGTTAATGGTTATATTTCATGGCTCATGGGCTTCTGCTAACATATAATTATTATGCATTATTATCGTTTGTTTATACTTGTGAATGATGCGTTGAGGATGTTGCCCAACAAGTGTGATGTGTTTTATGCAACAAAAATAAATATGTCAGTTATATGATGCTTGTTGTTTTAAAAGGGGGATCATCGCATAGGGTATCTGACGAGGGGATCATTGCGCGCCCTGATGAGGGGAATGATCATTGTGCACCCTGAAAGATAGATGCGAATGATAACCTAGCCGTAGGCTTGTGATTCTCGATGTGGGTGTTTTCTCATTGTATTTGATGTTGGTGCTTGGTTCGTAATGCCTTAATGCATTTTGGTTTGGCGCACCGTAGAGGTTTCCAGTTACTGGTCGTCGAGGCCGTAGCGTCAGGATTGTGGATGTTGTCCTTTATCTTGTAGGTGTTGTAGTGTTTGTGTCGGGTGGGTAGTCATTTCTATCTGTCTTTGATTTTTGCATGTTTCTCCTAGTTGCTCGAAGTGCTAAGGTGTTGAGTCGTTGTTGTCTGTTTCCTAATCTACATGCATGGTGTTCATCATCAGGTTGTTGGTTTATCTGTTGTCATCGCTTCCTTCCTGCCTAAAAACAAAAAATTATGCTTCACTTGTAGTCGTAACGATTGGGGTCATTACACCATCTCTCTTCCTCTCGACCTACCCAACCCAAGGAATGTACCCCTTCATTTTTATTAGTCCATAAGGCATCCCATTCGTTTATCAGGGTCTCCCTGATGCAGGTAACCAAGAATATCACTACTAGGAAACTCGAGGGAGCTCTCTGCTAGGAAAACTACCTAGAAAGAACAACAATAACTTGTTGTTGTAGTGAAACTCTCACATGAGTTCACTCTTCAGGCCTAACAACCTAGTTCTTATACAAGCATGACAACTTTCTTCTTCACTCTTCAACTCCACAAATGCTCTAGAGTTATCCCTCCATGGTTTCTCCAACTCCAATGCACTTCCTCCATGTTCTCTGCTTGTTTTTCATCCAAAAACATGCCATTCTAAAACTTCCCCCTTGGTCATATGAATTTCCTCCCTTTTGCTTTCTTGTTGACTTGCACGCTTCCCCAAGATGATTTTACTTAGCCCTATGCTCTCAATAAATATGGGATGCAACTTCTCACACCCACCCTCTTACATGTATACAATATTTTCCTTTGGGAACACTCAACACCAAAATAGAAGGTTCACTCAAAACATTACAATTAGGAAAATGATTTGGGAATTAAACTCAAGAATAAAAAGCCCCTTTTCTAGACCCCTCATCTTTTGTGGATTAATAATCCCCCATCTCTGTCCATGTCCCCTAGCAGTTGGAATCACATTTTATTTATTAAAATTCATAAATACAATTTGCATCTACATCGCTTGGCCACAATCATACATTATATCTACCTTATGCATTAATTAAACTGGGGATTATAGCAGGGACATTACATTTCCCCTCCCCTACAATTGTGCACCATCCTTGTTGCACAACACTATGTCGATATACATGCACAAATTTACACCATAATACTAAGAAATAAAAATTTTGCAATTTTTATATAGCTCCAACAGTATTTCCAACCATAATCTTTTGTCCCTCTCAACCCCCTGACCCAAGGAATGTACCCCTTCACTACTCTCATTCCATCATGCTGTACAATTATTTTATCAGGGCTCCCAACAAAAATTGACTAGGACTCTAAGATGTGGTTCCAGAACTTTAGCTGCCCAAAAATGGAGTCTTACATTTTTAGCTTTTGTTTTCCTCAAAATTGTGAAAAAATTGTGGGTTTTCCTCCTGCATGGTCTCCTCATGCTCCTATATAGTGTCTTCAGGACCATAGCAGGTCCATTGGACCTTTACCAGGCCTATAGCTTTGTTCATGAGCACTTTGAATTTCCGGTTCATAATGTGCACTAGTTCCACTCAGAAATCTCCTTCATGTTCCACCTGGATCACAGTCCAATCAATTATGTGGTTAGGGTTAGACACATATTTCTTTAATAAGGATACATGAAATTTATTATGCACTCTCATGGATGTAGGAAAATCTAGCATGTATGCAACTGACCCTATCTTTTCTAATATTTAAAAAGGCCCACAGTATCTTGTTGCCAACTTTGGGAAACAACCCAATCTTAGTGAACTTCTTTTCACTTTCACTTTTAGAAAAACATGTTCTCCCTCTTTAAAATATCGAAAAACTCTGTTCTTGTCTACATAACTTTTCTACCTATCTTGGGAAACTTTTAAATTCTACCTGATCTTTGTCATTTTCTCTTCCATTTCCTTCAACAAATCTGGTCCAATGATAGCTTTGTCTACTGGATTATCCCAGCTCACTAGTGTGTTACATTTTCTACCATACAATGCTTCAAATGGGCTAATTTTTAATGAGGATTGATACTCATTATTGTAAGAAAATTCAACGAAGTGGATGCAAATCTCCCACTTTGATGGATGGTACATCACAAAAATTTTGAGCATGTCTTCACTTATTCTGTTGGTCCTCTCTATTTTCCCATCTGATTATGGGTGATATGTTGTATTGAAATTTTAATTTCCCCCAAATCCTTTGAACAAACCTTTCCAAAAATTGCATGTAAACTTTGGGTCTATGTCAGAAATAGTTTCCTTGGACACTCCATGTAGCCTAACAACTTATTTCATGTAGATATTTGGAATATTTTCTACCTTATGTGTAGTCTTCACTGGAATAAAATGTCCAACCTTAGTCGATTTGCCCACCACTACCATGATGGAATCATGTTTCTTCATTGTTCTAGGGATCTTAGTAATAAAATCAATTGTGACCACTTCCCATTTCCATTCTAGAATGGGAAATGGTTGTAGTAGTCTAGATGAATGTCTAAGTTCATCCTTTATCTTTTGGCACTCTAGACACTTGGCAATATAATCAGCCACTTCTTTCTTCATTCCCAATCAAAAGTGTTGGCTTCTTAAAACTACAATTGATTTCCGATATCCTGGGTACCCAACATATGGCACATTGTGCATTTCCCTCAATACTTTATTTTTTAGCTCTCCTGAATTCAACACATATAGCTGGCCTATGCAAATGAGGATTCCATCCCTTTTTAACTCATAATATTTAAATTTCTGCTGAAAATTACCCTGTTGTAAAGTTTCTCTTATTTTCAAATAGCGTTGATCTGAATTTGATGCTTCAATAATTTTATCTTTTAAATCAGATATGTATATGTTAATGGTTGCAATATGCATCTCATGGGTTGTTTTGTTGAGTGCATCAACCACCTTATTTTCCTTACCTTTAATATGTTTAATCTCAAAGTCATATTCACTAAGAAACCCTAGCCATCTAGTTTGTATGACATTTAATGTGGGATGGCCAAAAAAATGTTTCAAACCACAATGGTCTGTCCTTAGCTCAAATATTCTCCCCATGAGGTAATGTCTCCACATTTTTAATGCATGAATAATGGATACTAATTCTAGATCATGGGTGGAATAATTTCTCTCATGCTCATTTAATTTTCGGGACTCATACCATACCACATGATCCTTTTGTGCGAGGATTCCATCGAGCTCTTCCGTGCACACATTAGTGTACACAAGAAAAATCTTCATCTGGATCTGCAATCTTCAATATTGGTGCACTTGTCAATATGTCTTTCATTTGTTGAAATCTTTCTTCACATTTGGAAGTTCATTCAAATTTCACTCCCTTCTTTTGCAAAGAAGTGATTGGACTTGCAATATTTAAAAAACCTTTTATGAATCTTTGGTAATACCCTACAAGACCCATGAATGATCTGACCTCTATGGCATTTCTTGGCACTGGCCATTCTCTAATGGCCTCTATCTTCTCAGATCAATTGTTATACCATCTGCTGAAATAATATGGCCCATGTAATGAATCTTCATTTGTCAAAATATGCACTTACTTAGCTTGGCATAAAACTTACATTGTCTCAAAACTTTTGGCACCATTCTTAAATGTTTCTCATGTTCCTCCTCTATTTTTAAATAGATGAGTATATTATATAGGAACACAATTACAAACTTGTCCAGGAACTCTCTAAACACTCCATTCACCAGACACATGAAAACAACTGTGGCATTTGATAGCCCAAATGGAACTACTGTAAATTCATAATGTCCATATCTAGTTCTGAACAATCCATTTCCAAGCAATATAGTGCAACCCCAAAATAGTTCAGATGGATTCTAAATAGAATGGACCAAACATATATTGACAATAAACCCCTTGTAATTTTATCAACCATGTCAGGAAAAAAAAGTAAATTCGAAAAACCATATTGCAACCTCAATCCCAAACATAGTTTTGCAACCTCAAAAAATAGAAATGGGTCAATGAGATATTAATATGTACACCGTGATTCCATTCTCGCTATGGTATGCCACACCCAAATGGAATGAGCCCCGAATGGATGGGGTCTATAGCAAGTGTTGGCGATTTTGGTGCAATAGTTACCCTTCACACCTGGCACCGAGTCCTAAGGAAGTCTATTGAAGTAGTGTGGCCACTCGAGACATGTTCATGAAAGGAATTCCATACAAAAAATGAAATATAAATGGGGTTCAAATTTGGATACTATTGTTGCATATACTTAGAACTTAACACTTCAAATTTATTTTATTGATGCCTAGAAGTCAACTTAGCATCAAATCTACTGCTTAACTAGCTAAGTTCAAATCCTTGTATCAACACTAGTAGCATAGAGAAACTTACTTCACAACATGCATTTACTTCTGTAGGGAGGGGGCTTAAGAAGATTTACACATTACTGAAGTTAGAAAGTGATCAAGCACTTCTTCATGGACATCTTAACAAATAGTTCTTCGAATGCAAAATCTAGGTTTCAAGTATTTGAAACCAAGTCATGGTCCTTGAGAGCATCCAGTCACAGATTTCAAAAACTTCTTTTTCTACTCCAATAGAATGTCTTAATAATCCCTACCAAATCCTCTCTATAATAGGATGATCCTTGGTCTAGTGTAACAGACTCCTCGTTAAGAC
>SNQJ01S0196193.1:6103-17432 GCA_010110895.2 Picea sitchensis
TGTTTTTAAACACATGACATATAAGCTTGATAACTCTTTTTGAATTTTCATTTAAGATGAAGTGCCATATCCTTCAATGAAACATTTATGAAGGATCGCCTGTTGTATTGTAGCAGACCTCGAGCCTTACGCTCTTGTCTGAAGTAGATAGGAGGCATTTACTTTAGTTAATGCAGGTAGATAGGATTTTTATTTTCCAGATTAGACAGTTTATAGTTCGAGAGGGAAAAACGGATATAGACACCCTCCTTTGTTCATTGTAACATAATTCATGAGCCAAGAGAGAAGAGAAATAGCAGATAATTGTAGGAAGAACACCTATGTACAGGCATTTGAATTAATAGAAGAAAGTTCTGATTCAAATTCATGGCTGGTGTTGTTTCTCTGTGTATATTGTTCATGTGCTTATGAATGTTTGCTTTCTTGATATGCATTTGCTTTGTATATGCTTTGCATGTGATTTCATGTTTGAAACTAAAGTCAACAGGAGAGATGGAATGAGTTTCAATTATTTCTCTATCTGAGCCAGGAGACTCCTGCAAGGTGTGCAGTTGAATTCATCCGCAAGGAGTGCGTTGATGAAGGCTCAGTAGTCTAACTCTTGTTCTCATTCGCCTAGAAGTGGAATGGGTTGTTGAAGCCGTGCAAGGTGTGCGCAGGCTGAAGAAGAAGTCTCAGTTGTGTATCTGAGAAAAGGAAGCTAAGGAATGCTGCTACAGGAAGCGCGCAGAGTCTGAAGTATTCAACACTTGGGAAATTGTTGAATATTAAGCGCAAGGAGTGCGTACAGGTTCCTCTGAAGGAGTCAGAGTGGAATAAGCTCAGGAGGTTTAGCACCTTCGTAATATTGTGAAAAAGAACACAGAAGGGTTGATCGAGGAAGGGTCACGCAGAGTCGTAGGCGCAGGCTTGGAGGACAAGTCTCGGCAGAAATACTTAGCCACTTCAAAGAAATCTTAGGGAGGAGGAATTGACGGTCAGTGTTCACCGGGGAAAACAACGAAATCTCGTCCGTCGTCAGATCTGGGAAAGTTGCGCACGGGTTAAGCCTTAGCGTGCAGGGGAGGAGCCTGAGAGTCATCGGGACTCGGCTCATCGGAGAATCGGGGTTTTCAGAGACAGGAGACTCGAGCATATTGAAATCGCGATCCGCGATTTCTCGATAAGATCCGAGCTGTCCCAATTTCAAGGACACGTGGCGAGAGATCCTGGAAAGTCGGAGTTCGGGATATCGGGGTTTCAGGAGTCATGGAACACTTGCAGAATGAAATCGCGATACGCGATTTTCTGATACTGTCGGAGCCGTTCGATTGACGGATGCGTGCCCAGAGATCTGAGGGAGTCGGGGTTCGGCATTTCAGGACTTTTGGTGACAAGGAAATCACGGGAAGAGAAATTGCGAAATCCCGAAACGCGATAACCATGCAGTCACAAGTGTTGAGCGGAGAACGGGTGTCAACATATCGGAGTTCGACATTTGTAAGTCCCGTGAACTTCGACCAGGGGAATCGCGATATTTCGATACGCGATTTCCCGACAGGATTAAGGCCTGTAGTGGAGGACAGGTGGCATCGGGAGCCGGGGATCGGAGATCTCAGAGGCGTGAGTTCCGCGCCTTTCGATTTCATGAAATCCAAATTTTCGATAAGGAAAAGGCCCGTGGTCACGTGGACTGAAAGGTCACATGTGAAAAGGAACCAGCCGGAGGAGCTGAGGAGCGAAGCGAAGTGCCATCGCGGATCGGGGATCGGGAATCCTTGAGGTGAGAAATTCACTACCTTGAAAGGGTCGATTTCCCGATGGGATAATTCTCGACAGAAGCAATGATTGTGTGAAGTGGGTATTCCATTGGGTTTCGGGGATTTGTGAGACCCGAGCGCAGGGCTCGCGATCTAGCGAGGTCTGACTTCCCGATTTCGAGAAGGGAGGTCATACAGAGCATTCTGTGGGTGATAAAGTCCCGAAAGGGATTTGGAAGAGCATTTTAGCTCTTCGGGCCTAAAGAGAAGAAGGTCCTGGTGGGAGCAGTCGTGCCCTAGGTGGTGCGGTTGCGTCAGTTAATGTCAAATAAGTTTAGTTTAACTCACATGAAATGATTTGTCACTTTAACAAAGTACATAGATCCTCATTCTTAGGTTTCAAACTGTAGATAACCCTTTTTTCAAGGGGATGCTATTATTCATCCTTTTGGTAAAGGGTTTTTCATTGTCAAAATTTTAAAAGTTAATAATAGAGAAAATACATTGTGTAATGGTCCCAGTTTTGTTGTTGAACTCGATTGTTCATGTGTTGTTGGCATCAAACATTTAATCACATCATTGAGGTATTATCATTAATTCCAATTATGGTGAGGACTTCATACCACCCTCAACATTTTTGAAATCAATTTTCCTTCAAATAATTGTGGCGTGTATTGAAAGATTCATGCCCATCACCCTAGAGACCATTTCTGGGTATTCTTTGACCGCACAAGCATTTGTGTAGAGACAGATTTGGGTCGAAGGATTTCAACTTGATGGTGTAATATGGAATAAAAAAGTATATTATCAACAAATCACTTTGATGCACAAATATTGTTTTGAGATAGGCATCCCAACCTTTTCTCATCCTAGGTGAATTTCTAAGATTATCCTTTCAAAGGAAATGATAAAAAATTCTAAATGAAATGTGTGACCATTTAGTGGAAAGATGTGTATTCACTACATCGTGTCATCCATTCAAAAAGATAGGAATAATAGAGTGGGATGGTGTAGGTAACCCCATCCCCCATAACTCACAATAATCTTGATAAAATGAAAGATTCAAGCATCAAGGGATGCCATCTAAAAATAACCCAACTAGGATGCCCTATTAAATGGTAAAATGATTTCCCTTGTAAGTCCATGATTCCTTTAGGATGTCCTCTTAAAAAGTAAAAATATATTCCTTATAAATCCTTGATTCCTTTAGGAGGCCCTCTTAAGGAGTATAATGATTTACCTTGTATCCCATTGAAGGGTAACAAAGGGGAATGGATCAAAGTCAAAAGAAGGAAAATAAAAGTAACACTCTTAAGGATGCCACTAAAGAAAGAGTTCCTTAACTATTAGAGGATAATTTAAGTTAAGATTTAATATTTCTCTTTAAAAGGAAGGGATTTAACCCTAAAAAGGTGCCCTTTCAATCAAAAGGAAAATTATTCTATAATGTTAAGAAGGATTGCTCTTAATAGCCAAACAACTCTAAGAAATCAAAACATTTAAAATCAAAAAAGTATATTAAAGCTATGTGTAAGCACATGCAGTCCCATGTGATCGTATCCATCCATTAGATATACTTGCAGTTTGTTAGAAATATCTCCCTTATTTTTAGATCAAACATATTATACTTTGTTAGAAAAATCTTAATACTTTCAATCCAATAAATTTTACCTTAATTGACACTCTAGTGAAATGTTTTGGCCAATTAAATAGATGTTAGTGAGTAATGTTTCATAAGTTTTCTAAAAGTGCCACTGGTAGGGGTTGCAATTCCATTGATATTGCTTAAAATAAATATTTTTTTATCACTTTATGGAAAACCATATGAATCTACTTTCTAATGGGATAAGAAGCATCTTGATTAAAGACTTTCCAGTCTAAAGTGCAAAATAGACACACTACATTCTAGGTTCTCTTAAAATATGAAATGGAAATAGAAAGAAAATAGAGACAGTACGTTCTAATTTTTCATAAAATATGAAATGGAAAATAGAGTCAGTATGTTCTAATTTTCATAAAATATGAAATGGAAAATAGAGACACTACGTTCTATTTTTTCATAAAATATGAAATGTCTAATTTTCATAAAATATGAAATGGAAAATAGAGACACTACGTTCTATTTTTTCATAAAATATGAAATGAAAATACATAAATAGAAATAGAATGAAACTTAAAATTGTAGTGATAAAGTAGTGATAAATTTGTAAAATATATTCTTGAAATATAAAATCATAAAAAATAATGGAAATACATAACTAGATTAGAATTTCAAATCCAAAAATGGGAAGAATATTTTTTTTGACAATTTCTTATAAAACGAGGTAAATATAGTTTATTTTAAAAATAAATACATAGAATGAATGCAAAAAAGGAGAAACATTTTGCACATGAACATGTAGTGTCATGTGTTTAAGCAAGAGGACTTTTCCTCTATCTAGTACTACAAGGACATGCAATAATGTCGATAAACAAGTACTAGTTGATATAAATTGCATAAGCTTCATCAATTATTTCTTCTCTTTGATTTTTGCTCTCATCTAAGTACTTCTTTGCTCCATAAATTAAAGACTAGTAGTACAAAATCATTATTTAAATACAAAATTATCTTTAGCATCTTCTTCTTGCCACCAAACGCATGGGCCTAATTGGCATGATGTTGGTTTTATACAACATAGTCGATGAAAATAAAGAGCACAACCATGACGATGGGTATATTGTTGGGAGTTCCATGCACCACGACATTAATCCGAGAAAGTTCGAATGAAACGAGGACGAGATCAGATATATAGAGTGGGTGTGTGAGTCATTTTTGAGTTTGGAAACCCTCCCATATCATCAATGCATGCTTATTTAAATCTGACACTACCATGACACCGTAATGATATTTAAATTTGACACCACCATGACACCATAATGATGTCATTGATGCATGCATGAATACTTACCGACATTGATACAACATCATCTCAACATGCATATTTTTATGGTGTTGATTAAACAATGAGCGAAAAGAGGGATTTTTCATCACAACTATGACATACATACATTGTATATACAATGTAGAACATGAAAGAAAAATGAAAAAAGGCTGATGCAACTTTAAAACTTGTGTCAACCAATTTGTGTACTTTGAAAGAAAAACAGGGTTTATGGTTTACATGATGAATTGATGATGGAAACAAGTGGGTCTGTGAGTCATATTTGAGTCCAGAAACCCTCCCATATCGTTAAGGCATGCGAATAGTCTACCCATGTTAAATTTTAGTGCATACATAAATAGTTTGAAAAAATTTCAAGGTTGGCCCCATTCACAAGTCATTGTTGCCCATGTCTAGTCCCAGTACAATGTCTTTTCATTGTTCCTTTTAAAATTAGTTCAACACACACATTCACGCATATATTACTACAAGGACATGTAATAACATCGAAAAACTAGTACTAGTTGATATAAATTGCACAAGCTTCATCAATTATTTCTTGTCTTTGTTTTTTGCTCTCATCTAAGTACTTCTTTGCTCCATAAATTAAATACTATTAGTACAAAATTATTATTTAAATACGAAATTCCCTCTAACACCTTCTTCTTGCCACCAAACGCATGGGTCTAATTGGTATGATGTTGGTTTTGTACAACATAGGTGATGACAATAAAGAGCACGACCATGACGATGGGTATATTGTTGGGAGTTCCATGCATGACATTAATCTTAGAAAGTTCGAACGAAATGAGGTCGAGATCGGATATATCTGCAAGGGCATGGAATAACGTTGTTAAACTTGAACTTGATAAATTGCACAAGCGCTTGATCATCAGCTCTTTGTTGTCTTTGTTTTTTGCTCTCATCTAAGTACTTTTTTGGTAAAATATTTTAGTATGTGATCATTATTTAAATACGAAATCTCATCTAACACCTTCTTCTTGCCACATAACTCATGGGACAAAGTCCCATATTTTCAAACAATTTCAATGAAGATGTTATAGAAATGACAAACATGTTCATCGAAACTTTGTTGATGCAATACTATGACAACAATGATAACATCTAAGATCATGATGGTATACAAATGAATGAGATTCTCCTGGTTTAAAGAATAATTTATCCTCTAATGAACAAGGCCAACCACGTGAAGGTGGAAGCTCAAATGGCCCCTCCCCTCCCCCTGACATCACTCTCAATTCCCCAATACCCAATGTATAAAATAGAAAATAATTGAAAGCAACATAGTAAGATTCATGCATAGAAACTACCAAAACCAAAAATTAATGAAGCTAAATGCAATCATCTGTTTGTAAATTATATTTTTAGTTTGCCACATACTCAGCTAGTATGGCGACTATTTTCAGGTTTCACATAATAATTAAACAACATGTAAGAATACAGGATATAAAAAAGCCACATAAAACTTAAAAACATGCAATTAACCCATGACATAAGTAAATAATTTTAAGAGAATAATTCATACAAATTAAAATATATAGTTACGTAGACGATCCAAATCAAGATTTATATCATCCTTCTTTTGAATCTTCTTCTTCATCGAACTCGACATTTGTATCATCATCCGGTTGAGAAACGGTGTTGAAAGGATTGACGATATCATCATCATCATCACCATCAATGTCATTTTCAAGCATATTTTCATCGACCTCATCATCAAGAACTGCATTAATGTCTCCTATGCCTGGTTCATCTTCTTTGTTTTCTTCGTCTGTCGACCCATGATCTTCCAACTCTGTTTGATCTGGTGCATCATCTTCTTCCTATACATGAGTATACTTAATTGGCCTTCCACTTGGATCATATCTAACAACAAATGACCAATCCCTCTCACCCATAACCTTTGAGTAAAAGACATGTTCACATTGGCTTGGAAAAACATAACGATCATGTCATCTTTCAAACACCATTGTTTTAATCATCCAAAATATGTTTGCATGTTGAAAAAAAGTTCTTTCCTCATCGTGTTCATGCATTCGTAACATATACCATTTGACATCAAATAGAACTAATTTGAAGGAATTAAAGTCACACTCACGTATATCATTCAAATACCCATAGTATCTATTTTCTGATTCTTGGGGATGTCTGTCACTCCTAGAGGAAACATTAGCGACCTGGAATGTTGCAATTATCCCACTATCAGAAGTTTTTCTAGTTTCATCCAACTGTTTGATGTGAAATTTATGACCATTGCACCACATAGCCTTGTGGTGTTTCAACTACAATATGTCAGACATGTAAAAGATGAATTGTCAATTAATAAACATATTTATATAACTCAGAAAGTATTTGCGAAAAACACACACCCACAGTCACATTAATATAATATAAAATAACTAAATAAAATAGGTGAATTTGCTTGCCTACCCATCTTTCAAACCACATGCTAAATCAATTTCCCTATGCGTAACATTGGCATCATTGTTACAACGAGCTTCTCTAACCAATCCAGACAGTTTTTTCCATGATAACCTACCACCATGATGTTGTTTACATATTTCAATCCATACATTCATCGTGTCAAGATTGTTTGCAATGTATAAATGAAGTGCATCCCAATCTTGAGCAACTGAATCAAAAAATAATAATTCACCAATATTAAATATTAGTTATAACCATGGTAAATATTAATATTGGTGAATTATTATTTTTTAATAATTTATGTATATGAGATGAAATATATTACATACCTTAGGATATGTGTCATACAAGTGTTTGACAAATGATTAATAACCTTTAAGTTCACCAGCAACAATGTAGCAGAGAGAAGATTTGCTCTTGAGCCTTTATAAAGTCGCTTATTTGCCTTTTCTAATAGAGGTCAATCATAAATACCATCATTGTCCCCCTCCTCATCCGATTGAGCAAACAAATCTTGGATCATTTGATTTGTCCCTTCATCTTCTTCCATGGGATCATTAACTTTATTTGTCCCATCATCTTCTTCCATGAGATCCTCATTTGCTTCATGTTCCTCAACTTGTACAACATCATTTCTACTACTACTTGGCTACTTGGTCCAGCATTGTGCAGAAAGTTAGGGGGAAAATCTAACTTTATAATTACAAACAATCATGCAAAATTAGTGTGTAAACAAATATTCATATATATATACCACGGGACGATATTCATTCAATTCCCCATCAATGTGCCCATATTTCCTACATTTGTTTTTAGTCGTTGCTATTAAAATTCTTACGAGACGTGTAAAACTACATTTTTTGCAAGGGCAATAACATATACTGTCAGCCTTTTCACCCTCTTTACTTTTTTTCCCACCTCTAATATTTTTCACCATTATTCTTAGGCACAAAAATACCTTTTTTGAGCCGTCATTATTATAGCAAGATTGTCGCAACATAAGTAATTTGCTAAATATTTATATATTTATTTCGTCGTCATTTCGACAAACGTTGACCAAGTCAATATTGACTTTGTCAAATAGTTGGGTGACTTAGAGAAGGGAAACGGTAATCTTTGTGTCGTCGTCCATGCGATGAACGATGCGATGATAGATAGAGGTCATCGCCTAGGCGACGAACGCGTGATGATTAAAAAAAAGAAAAATAAATTTAAATCTTTATCTTCATTTTTGTGACGAAAAGCTACTTTCGTTGCAACTAATTCGTCGCAAATTTTTCAATATGTAGTAGTGCATGGTTAAATCCTTAAAATCCATGGTCATGGGGCCAAGAGTGCATAACCATTCATCACCAAGAACAATGTCACAACCACCCACGTCAATAGCAAACATGTGAGATTTCAAGTTATACTCACCAATTTGTAGGTGCACATTTTCACAACACCCCCCACATTTCATGGAACCATCATTGGATATCATGATTTGAAAATTGTTGACTACACAAACACTATAATTGATTTCTTGGGCAAGGTGAAAATGAATGAAATTATGAGTGTTGCCACTATCAACTGGGATGATGACTTTCATGTGTTTAATGTAACCAATCAATTTGAGGGTTTGAGGAGAAAAAAATCCAGTAAGAGCATTTAGTGAAAATAGTGGTTCAACTTTAGGAGGATCATAGGGAAACGTAATATCATACATTCGAGGAAGGGCTACTTCAGGTGAAACCTCCACATCTTCATCGAAAACATCCTCCGATATGGCCATAAAAAGTTTTTGTTCTTTACACTTGTGCCCTGGAAAGTATTTATCATCACAATTATAGCAAAAACCCTTCATTTGGCATTCAACCATTCCTTCCCATGTTAATTTTTGGACCTTGAGAGGACTGGCTCGAGGGGCAGGAGTGGTGGGTTTATGGCGGGGAACAAAAGTAGGTTTTCTACTATGGGCCAAGATGACCTATTGTGCCTCGTTGGCACGTTAAGTGGCCTCCAACCAAGTCTGGGGGCAAGCCATTATGACCTGGGCTCAAATTTCATCCTTGAGGCCACTAATAAAGAATTCCCTGAAGAAAGCATATGTCATGCCCTCCATTTAGAAATCCAAGTGCTCAAAGGAAGCAATAAAATCTTTGACTATTCCAAATTGTTTCAACTCGTTTAGATGTCCTAAACGGTGGGTGTTTGTGTCAAAGCGTTCATAAAACTCTACAACAAACTGTGACCAAGCAACATACCCTTGGCATGCATTTCGATGCCATTGCCACCATTGCCATCATTCTGAATCCTAATAGAGAATTCCATAACGAAGCTTGGTAAACTCATCAATAATGTCATGCAGGGAGAAATAATGTTCCATCTGAGTGACCCGGGTTGTTGGATCCGAGCCATCAAATTTGTCCACCTAAAATTTGGGAAGACGACGATCATGAGGTAGGGAATTGGGGTGTAGGGGTTGGTTGGAATCAACACCTTCAGTATAGAGAGGTGGGTTTGAGGAGGAAGGAGTTTGGAATTTGTTCATGAATTGTTTGAGAGTGGAAGTGACTTCATCAATTCGTCTGCCTAGTTGATCCTGGATGTAGTCCATTTTGGCACGAATGGTAGGAATGCCACTATTCACTTTGCCTAAAGGGAAGTGAGGTCATTATTTAGTTTTTGATTGGCTTCTTCTTGGCAGTTGGGATCCATGAGGGAAAGAGGAGTGGGTCCACAGACCAAAAAATAGATAAGTGATATATACCACTATGATGAGGGAAACGAGAGTAAACTAATGGGATAAGTGGGAAATAAGGGTGTTGGGAAGGGTATGGGTCCATGAGGTAGAAAATGGTTAAAAATGATAGGTATCACAGTGAGCAGGGCTAAAAGGAGAATCCAATGAGATAGGTCTCAAATAAAGGTGTGGGCAAGACCCAAACTTTTTTTTTTACTCCCGCGTAGTTATACTCCGACCTGAATAATATTGCATCGTCAAAATGTCGAAATTCTTAACAGAAAAAAAATGTATAGTAATTTAGCAACCAGGATGCAGGAAGCAAGGTTGCATAGCCAAAATATCCTTTTTGTTCCTTGTCTCGTTTGTTCCCCCCGAGTTAGGGTTTGCAGGGTACCTGTGGACAAGGGTTTGCCCTGTGTTGTATCTCTTTGATATACGTGTGGGGTTGAACAATATTACTCGGCCTAATATCTCAAGGCACCAACTAAGGAGGCTCGACTGTACCCTTAGTTGTACTATTCTCGAGTGTTGTTCTTAATGGCACTATAGTATTCAAATGACTAATGGATTGATCTAGGGATGGTTTTTGGAGACATAAGGGACTTCTGATATACCTATCGGTGCGTGGGAGTGATGGTCGTGTAAAAATTTTGTTTGATGCTGTACTACTCGAGGGGTACCAACAGGGGTTATGAATGTTTCCAAAAAGGGTGAAACTTTGCTTTCTAGGCAACCCCGTGAAATTGTATGTATCGCCCGCGTGTAGTTTTCCCCACCGTAGTTTTACCCGTTGAATGACAAATCTCTATGCTTTAAAGATGTCGACAGTACATGTCTCTACCCTGGGAAAAAAATACTCACAATTCCTACCAAGGAAAGTGTTCTGATACCACTTGTAAGATACCATATGTAATATAATATGCAGAAAGATGAATATTCAATAGATATCAATGGAACAACAAAATATTGAGAAGAGTGATACCAAAAATAACATATTTATTCAAAGAAATAAATGTTCACTTGTCTCTTCGAGGGGGAAACCTCCAACATAGCAAAGCTCTATTACAATAACTCTCAAGACAAAATTTCTCATGCCTCCTATTCTTATTAGTCCCTGCCAAAGGCCTGGGACTATAGCAATGAGTTGCTCTTTGACTCTGTATTAGTTCATTGTTGACTTTAAATTTTTGTGCTATATCCAATGTGTAACATAGGAAATCAATATATGTATTTTTATTAATAATAGAAAAAAAATAACATCATCTTTCACAGCATGGAGCTGGACTAGCATCATCATCATCTGCATCAACAACAATTAGAATAACGCTAAGGAAACAACATCAACACCATCATTAATAGTATGAGGTAGAAACCCTAGCCGCGCACAGGCAGCCTCGGCCCTCCGGCGGCCAGGCTTAGCTTGACCAGATCTTCGTTTTGAACGCTCTCGCTGCCAGCTTCGGATCTAGAGGACTGAATCGCGACCCTTTCGGTGCCCT
>SNQJ01S0196200.1:0-17432 GCA_010110895.2 Picea sitchensis
AATCATATTGGAGCCTGAAGCCATCACTGACACAAGAATTCACCAACTGAGGAATAGATCCATTTCAGAGTATTTCATTAAATGGAGGAAACTATCGGCTGAAGATTCTACTTGGCAAGATGAGTCTTTTATATTGAAGCATCCAGAGTTACTCAAGCATTGCGGACAACACTTGTCTTGAGGGGAGGGGCATGTTAAGCCCTAAAATTGGCTAAGTACCCCTTAATTGGGGAATATTAGATTAGTAATGTTATTTTATTTATGTCGGATTTAGGCCATTAATTGTAATTATGCCTCCTAGTCTCCTATATATACCAAGGAGACATTTTCATTTTGAATCATATTGTACTTGAACATTTAAGTGGGTTAAAAGGAGGTTGCCCCCTCGAAGAGGCTTATTATTTGAAATTCTCTCTTTTTCAAGGCGTTGAGTACTTTTTTTGAGGATTTTCTATGCTATATTGATATTTGGTTCTTAACAAAATATGTCCAAACACATGCCAATATTTACTACACATTTTGTAATTCTATGGGACATGATGATAAGGATTGTAGGGATTATGAACTCATGCATGAAATATCAAGGGATACATATAGAATTCAAGGAGAAGTACAACAAGAAGTAAACAATGCACAATTCAAATCCCCAGGAGGAAACTTCAACCCTCATGGTGGATTCAGAGGAAGAGGATGAGGAGGAGGTGTCGGTCGAGGTAGAGGACAAATCATCTGCTATAATTTCACACATCTAGAACATTTGACAAGGGATTGTTAGAACCCTTGTACTACTTGCAACTATTGTAACTCCTTCGATCATGTCATTGAATATTGTCTAGTATTGTTAGACAAATTCCTGGAGAGATGAGGAGGAAACCAATAAGTCCAATTGATATCAGCAGAACATCACGGTGAAGACCCCAGATTCGTTGTTATTACTAGAGGAGGCACGGTTACAGGGGAAGACATAGTGACTCCAGGAAAGATTGCAGATGGATCAAGGATCATAAGAACTGCAGAGAAGGAACAATTGTTTGATCCTAGGAGAGAGAGGCATACTTTTTAAGAGGCAAGGAAATAATTTGTAGAAGGACAAGCTTATTCATCTAAGGCACAACCAAAAGTAAGGGAATGTGAAATGGCACCAGCATTTGAGTAGTTTGCTAGACAAGGAAAAGAGGTAAGAAAGCTCATGGACTTCTTATATACCTGTATCAATTTGATTAAAGATGAAAGGGTTGTACAAGAATTAAAACACCTAGTGATACTGTATGAAATTGGGAGAATAGACCCTATGTTGAGTAGAGATGTGAATAAAGTATCAAGGAAAAGGAGAAATAACAAGTAATTACACCTTAGTGCTCAGATTGGAGATTACGATGTGGACTATGTGGTCCTCGACTTGGGATCATAAGTGAATGTTATGACGAAGTAGACTTGGGCACTGATGGGAAAACCTAGACTGATTTACTCTCCTATCAGGCTCAAGATGTCTATTCAACAGGCAGTGAGCCCCTTTGGTAGACTAGAGCATGTTCCTATAGACATTGATGGGATAAGGACATTTGAAGATTTCAAAGTGATTGAAATTGTTGATGATAGTTATCCCTATCCTGCGCTGTTAGGAATTGATTGGGATTTCAACAATTCGACTATTTTTTACCTAAAGAAGAGAAGAATGAGATTTGAAGGTAATGGCCTTAAATTCATCACACCTATAGACCCAGATGAAGTTCGCAGATACACATAACCTATCAGGGAAGAAGACTGTTCATATGAGCTAGAGAACATTTACAAGATGACAACAAGACAACAGGATTACATAAATCCTACAACAGACAGAAACCTCAGTTGGCGAAGTGAAAGTGTGTGTTCATAGATTAAGAACAAACATTAGAAAATTGGCATAACTGGATGTATGAAGTCTCCACACGGTGATGTTCTAGGCTAACCAGATAAGTTCGTTGGATCGACACATAATTAAGAAATATTCCAACATTTGATGGTTTGAATCACCTAGAGACATTTTTAGCTGAATTTGAGAAAATTGTACTAGTACAACAAAGGATGTTGGCACTGGATGAAGCCTTCAAAGCCACACTAGCTAGATGGTGGTTTTGGCCCTTGACCAAGTTTTGAGGACCCTTAGTCATGTTTGACCTATTTTGGGACTTCGACAGGCTCTCAAAGGCGGAGTGCAAGTAAAAGCAGAGATCGCGGGATCTCGACCCCTTGCTTAGGGATTTTTGGGTTTTGGGATTATGTAACATGCATGGGGATGTTGGCCCAGGGGTTTACCCATGTTTAGGCCCGTTTTGTAATGTATAAATAGATATGTAGGCGATGTAGGAAGAGGCCAATGTGCTAAGCGTGAATAGTTGTGAATGCTTTGTGCATATTGTAAGGAGCTTGCAAGGCCAAGTGCAAGTGACTGTAAGAGACTGTGTAAAGGGATTTGTGCTTAAACCTAGTTCAGGGAAGGAGGATCTAGCGAGGTACGTGCAGATCTCTTGTCCTATGTGGAGTGGGTTCTAAGGCTTTGTGCATGTAAGGATATTGATAGAGTTAATAAATAATATGAAGAGTTGGTGGACGTAGCCCCAGGCTGGGGGTGAACCACGTATATCCTATGTTGCTATGCTTTGTGCGATGTATTGATTTGTTTATGTGTTTAATTTCTTAGTGCTTTGACATAGATGAATGATATATAGATCTGTTGATGCTTTTTTCTTAATAATGTGAATGAATGCTAGATCTGATCTATCTTTATGTGCTAAGTGTTTGGGTGTTTTAGATATTGTAGACTATTGTGTTGCTCTGTTGTCAGGGTTTATCTGCATTGTGAACTAAGGATGGATACTAATGATATATAAATACTAAGTGCTCTATTAAGGTATTACAATCATAGATCTGTGTCCCAACTAAGGTTGTAGACACTGGAGTCCTGCAACCACCCCTATCTCTACCTCGGGTGAGATTTCATATGCTTCGCAGGTGTTGTGGAAAGGGACGATAGTTAGGGTTTTGTTGGTGCATTGTTGAAGCATTGAACCTTGCATCTACCCCTGTGCCAACAATTGGTTCTGTTTCCAAGACCTGAAACTGTGATTATTCATGGGAACTGAAGAAAAGAGAAAGCTCTGTGCATAGATCTATTTCCCTAGTTCGTAATATTCTACTTGACTTGTGAAGCTCTGTGCTAAAGAAGAGAAATCAGATCTGAAGAAAAGAGGTCATATCTGAATGCTTTGTGCTCTGAAAGAGGTAAGAACAATGAAAATTTTTAAGATTTGAAATCTTTGTGCTCTGAAAAAGGATCCTAGAAATAATTATTTGCAGGCTAGTCATTGTGATCCTACTGCATAGTACAAGAAAGGTTGGGGATCATTTAAGATAAAGAGAGGATTAAATCTTTGTTACATTTGCAGAAGACCAGGCCATATTGCTAAGGATTGCCCTGATAGAAGACCTAGTTGTCTTTGTTGTAAAGCTATGGACCATGAAGTTTTGGATTTCCCTAGAATGATTGCTAAGGTTGAAAGAATGAATATGAGATAAGAAAACCCTGAGGAAGATCAAACAACTAAGACCATGGAAGAACCCAAAAAAGAATCAGATAATGTATTGCTACAAATGAAAGAAACCCTAAATGATCACATAAATGTCAACTTATCAGAGATCTTCAAAGAAAAAGAGTGCATAGAAATAAGAATAGGAGACTTCAACATTGATTGTGTTCTAGATGAGGAAACACAGGTGAATATCATGACAGAAAGAACCTGGGAAATTTAAGGAAAGTCTGCTATGATTCCTTTATTGGGAGGAATAGGATTATTTAGAGGAAAACCGATAACCCTATGTGGAAGAATCACCCAGATATCTATGAGTGCTCATGGAACTTTGACAGAGCAATATTTTGAGGTTGTTAAGTTTAATGAGAACAACGCCCTATTTTCTATGTTACTAGGAAACGCCTGGATTGAGAAAGGTCAAGCTAGAAGAAAAGAAGAGGAAGTCTTAGAACAAAAGAAGCAAGAATTAAAACATTTCATGACTAGGAGGATAGCGCACTTGATTGAAGAACATGAGAATAGATCGAAGCTCTTTAGAACCAGAAAATTAGATGTCGAAGTTGAAAGAACACAATAAGACTCACAAAAGAATGGAGCACCTACCCCAAACAGAGAAGAAGTATTTCTCTTGAATCCTATGGAAGAATCTCAACAACATGAAGTTACTATGCCAAAAGGAGATAAGAATTATAATGGAAAAATGAATACTGAGATGAAGATCACAGGGAAGATGGCTAGAAAACTTAGTAAGAAGAGAGAAAATATAGAAAAGTTGTAGAAGGTTCCAGAGGGAACCTTGCAGAAGGAAGGCTTGCAAAACTGGAACTTCATTGGATATCAAAACAATGCAACATGGCACTTCGCCATGGCAAAGTGATATGAATATTCGAAGCATTATAACCATTAGACCGACACCCAAAACGGTTAGAACAACATTTATGACCAGAAATCTCATCATCAGACTGTTGGGACCACGTTGCAACGGAAAAAACTACATTGATGAAGGCTTCTCATTCATTGGAGAGATCTATTACCTCACTTTCTACTTAGTCCATCGACTATTGCACCGAGAAAAAAATTGTGAATTGTATC
Source organism: Picea sitchensis (assembly GCA_010110895.2). NCBI lineage: Eukaryota > Viridiplantae > Streptophyta > Pinopsida > Pinales > Pinaceae > Picea > Picea sitchensis. Next base: position 4,662 of record SNQJ01S0196200.1, read on the forward strand.
AGCTCCGACGAGAGAACTCATTGCTACTTCATTGTGTTTACTGATATTTCACCACTTGGTCTATTGCATTGAGAATTCATTCATCGACCTAACTTATCCGATCGAGAGCCTGTATGTTGGAAAAATGTAGTGCAACTGAAAACTGTGTAGAAGAAGTCTTGATCGATCTAATGACCCAAAAAGTAATGTTCACAAGGATTTTATCTTCATCGACGAGAGGAGTGCAAGCCTCCCTATTGACTTCTCGCGAATTTAGACCATCCTAAGTTGCAACCGAGAAGAGAACCAAGCATCGAGATGACTTGGTGAATGAAAAGTTAATCCCAACTATCCTGCCGAACTAAATCCCTCCTTTGGCTAGCGTGGTGAGTCATGATAGTGTCCCTAGAGACTTCGATTAGACCCTAGTTACTGCTTACCTCTCGAAGGGGATATGCACAGTTAGAACACAGTAGTATAAGATTGTGACATTGAAATTGAGCAACTTCAACCTAGGGGACCGCAAGAACCACAATATTCTCGCCCCTCACAGGTACTTGACAAGGTTGAAAGGGAAGAACTCAAGGATAATTCCCCAACCATGGACTATGAACCTCGCATAGTCCACCATATTGAATGTGATGAAGATTCCACATTTTGGAAGGCCCCAGGAGGTTAACACATGTGTTAAGATCCTACTATCATGCTACCATGAAGGTTATCTATGGCTATATAGATGTATCACAGTCGATCTAACATTCATCCGTAGGACCACCGGATTGAGCATGCAGGGACCAGACCCACAAGAATTCTACCTAGGGAAGGCTCCAGATCGCACCCTAGAACAAAGGATTACGGATACCTATGGCGATGTAGAAAAGGGGACATGAGGATACAAGGTAGCTACCATCTAGAATGGAGTAGTGAACCTATCCTGTCAACTGATCGCAGGAAATCTAGTGAGGAAGAATATACCTACACAGGTCACGGGGTTCATCATAGACCTCGCTAAAAAATGTGTAGAAGGACTCCAGATGAACTGGGTGAAGTACTTAGTCAAACATCTTGAATTGGATTTCCGTGAAGCTCAAGATCAGGGCTATGAGTTCCATTTCAGCTAGCTGCTTATCCTCATAGCATTTACTTCTTGGTAGATGCCAGAAGGTGCAAACTTCTTGGACATTGAGCCATTTGAGCCGCTTGTTGTGAAGTTCATGATGCTCTGGTACTCGAGAAATATGGGAAAACAATGGAAGTCAAACACGATATTCCACACATACTATCTCCAATTAAAGAGGGATATTGGGGTTGTCCCTCATATGACGCCAAACACCCTGCACCAGTTCAGACCCCTCATGAATTTCCTCGCAAATTGGCACTTTATTTATATCACTGTACGCACAGACAAGCATGCACTATAAGCTCACAGAGGAGGAACTCGAAGAGATAACTAAGCACTGGTCTGTAGAGCTCCTTATCCCTACTGACCCCACATAAATTTCTGATCCTGAACTAATTCACATCTCATAGGACACTCACAAAGAGCATGACATCCCTGGAACCAACAGAAGAAAAAATATAGAAGAGGAACAAAACCTTAGCAGTGCATCAGAAGAAATTTCTTCAGAATCACCTAAATGAGGAGACAATGATGAAGTAGATAAAGAAGATACCAGCGAAAAATAAGAGAAATAGAAGCAAGGCAAAGAAACACTGCCTAGGGATCTTGATGATGAGGATGATCCCTCTAAGAAAAGAAAGGTTTCCCCCATGAAACCTACCTCACGAAAGAAATCCAAAGAAAGTAAGACTAAGTTGTAGACTATGCTCACACTTGATGACTTCAATTTCATCATCAAAATCATATTAGACGCTTCGCGGGATATTATGCAGAACACTGAAGCTAAGCAAGCAACCATGTATGAAAAAATTGAGACATAACTAAGAGGGGTACAACATGCCCTTCACTCTAGCCGCACAATTTCCACTACGCCCCCACCATCAGAAGAACCAGAGTTGGGGGATGAGCCTACCCAACTCCGCAGAATAGTTGATGCAACTGAATCTTGCCTTCATTGAGCAGAAGAAGAGAAAGAACAGGCCATGGTGGCCATGAAGAAAGCACAACAGGAAGTGGTAGAGAAACGTCGAGTTGCACAATGGGATAAGGATGACCTCCACACCAAATTCCAAGAAGAGAAAGCACATATCCAACAAGAGAAAGAGAAGTTTATCATAGAGAAGCTCGGAGTCAAAGAAGCAGTCAACAGACCACTTCTCTCTATGACAGGCTTAGACAAAAATACAGACAAACTAGTGGAGCATCAAGTAGCATAGCTTGCAGAAGCTATCCAAAAACTTCAATAGATAATCACAGACATAGAGCTACAAAAAGTGAAAAGAACCCCACAGAACATGCGAGACCAAAGAGAAGACATTGCCCAGAGCGCAGTTGAGAGGATCAGAGCACTCACTCTGGAATGTAAACAACTTAGCATTAGAAGTGCACACACCTATGAGCGACTTACTAAAGACCCTAAACTAAAGGCACTAGAGTCTCAACTACAGGAGGCAAAGAAGAATGCAATGAAAATACATTCATAGTTTAAGCTCCTGTCAGCAGTTGAAATGATGAAGCGATCCTAGGAACATCACACCATTCAACAACAAGTCCACACTATACAAAGAAAAGTCATGGAAGTGACTCAGAGGCTCCAACCAGTCTAGGACTAAGCTTTCTAGCTGTTTGAGGATATTGAAGGTCAAGGAGAAGAACTAGAACAAGTAGTCACTACAGTAGAACAATGCTTAGAGGAACCTATCAACAAAGTAGTTATCCAAGAGTTCACCAAGCAAGAGGCCTTGGCACAACAACAAGTCGAAGCAGCTTGAGCCAAGCTCATGGATTTTGAAGCAGAGCTACCCAGACCAAAGTGACTCGGGACGAGTCACAGGTGAGTGTTGGTTCTTGTTGGTGCTTGACCAAGTTTTAAGGACCCTTGGTCATGTTTTACCTATTTTAGGACTTTGACAGGCTGTCGAAGGTGGAGCGCAAGTCGATGTGGAGATTGCGGGATCTCGACCCCTTGCTTAGGGATTTTTGGGTTTTGGGATTATGTAACCGGTATGGGGATGTCGTCCCATGCATTTACCCATTTTTAGGCCCATTTTGAAATGTATAAATAGATATATAGGTGATGTAGGAAGAGGCCAATGTGATAAGTGTGAATAGTTGTTAATGCTTTGTGCATATTGTAAGGATCTTGAAAGGCTAAGTGCAAGTGATTGTGTAGAGGGATTTGTGCTTAAACCTATCTCGAGAAAGGAGGATCTAGCGAGGTGCGCGCAGATCTCCTATCCTATGCAGAGTGGGTTGTAAGGATTTGTGCATGTAAGGAGATTGACAGAGATAATAAAGAAGATGAAGAGTTGGTGGACGTAGCCCCAGGCTGGGGGTGAACGATGTATATCCTGTGTTGCTATGCTTTGTGTGATGTATTGATGTGTTTAATTTCTTAGTTCATTGACGTAGATGAATGAAATATAGATCTGTTGATACTTTGTTCTTAATAATGTGAATGAATGCTAGATCTGATCTATCTTTATGTGTTAAGTGTTTGGGCATATTAGATCTTGTAGACTAGTGCACTGTATTGTTGTTAGGGACTATCTCCATTGTGAAATAAGGATGAATACTAATGATATATAAATGATAAGTGCTCTGTTAAGGTATTAAAATCACAGATTTGTGTCCCAGCTAAGGTTGCAGACACTGGAGTCCTGCAACCACCCCTGCCTCTATCTCGGGTGAGACTGCATCTGCATCGCAGGTGTTTCCGAAAGGGTTGGTAGTTAGGGTTGTGTTGGTGAATTGTTGAAGCATTGAACCCTAGGTCTTCCCTTGTGATAACATGTGGGGAGAACACAATAATAACATCGTAGAATGGGTACAATGTCGAACCTTATTGACAACGCGCTTTTCAGACCAAGTAGAAGGATGCGAAGTTCGATACACAGGCCAGAGTTGTCCTAAGGACCACATGCAGAATTGTGAGGAGGCCTAGGGAAACATTCCTAAAGAATAGTGGGTGCATAAGTTCATTAACACCTTGGATACTATGCCTATCAACTGGTATCTTCATGCAGAACTTCACCTCATCACTACAGACTGGTATTGAATGACTCAAAACTTTATAGCTACCTTCTTATTTGAAAGTCAGTACCCTACAATAGATCTGGCTTTACAAATTGTAAGATAGAAGGTCTTTGAGGAGGCACCTAACCTCCCTTTTGAGCAAGAAGAAGAGGAATGGACTGCACCTCTTCAATAGTTACAAGATTGCTACAATATTAATGCTGATGAGAATGATGACCATAGATATGTAAGCATTGCAGAAACTGAAGGTCACAGAGACATAGAAGGGCCTGGGATTGAATTACCCTTTGTTGGACAGCCTATTAAAATCAATAAATTTAATATCGCAATAGAGAAAGAACCTAATATGGAAAATGTGGGAGACTATTGGGATGATTCCACTCTTAGTAAGATCATAGAGCTATTACATGAATATCAAGAGTTGTTTCCAACCAAGTTCACAAACATGAAGTGCATCAAAGGGCCCATGGGAGAAATGAAGATTCCTCTGAGACCAGATGCAAGACCTATCAAGTAGAGAGATTATAGACTGAATCCCAAATATAAGTAGAAAGTTAGGATTTAATTGGATAGAATGTTTGAAGAAGGAGTCATAGAACCTATTGAAGAATCCAAATGGATTATCCCTATGGTGGGCCAAGATAAGAAGACAGAAGAAATCAGAATTTGTGTAGACCTAAGGAAGTTGAACGATGCATGTCTACATGACCCATTCCCTACACCTTTTACTGGCGAAGTTCTAGATAATGTAGGAGGACAAGAGTTTTACTCATTCATAGATGGGTTTTCAGGCTATCACTAGATCAATATTTCTAAGGAAGATCAACATAATAACACATTTGAAATAGAATGGGGGTCATTCTAGTATACTGTGATGCCTTTTGGCTTGAAGAATGCACCAACCATCTTTTCCAGGTTGGTGGTCGAAGAAATTAAGGACTTTATACATAAGTTACTGGAAGCTTATTTTGATGATTAGACTGTCTTTAGCCAACTAAAAGACCATATTGAATGTTTAATATTGATGTTAGATAAGTGGAGGCAATGTCAGATTGCCCTAAATTTGAAAAAGTGTATTTTCTTTTCACCCTTTGGAGTGATGCTAGGGAATATCGTGTGTAAGCAGGGATTGTTGGTGGATCCTTCCAAGATTTCCATCATTTTTTATCTACCTCCTCCCACTTCCATTAGACAACTGTGCACTACATTGGGGGACACTAGATACTATAGAAATCTCATTAAAGGTTATGCAAATATAACAACACCTATGGAGAAGCTATTAAAGAAAGACAATAAGTTCCAATGGACATAAGAATGCCAACAGATCTTAGACGCACTTAAGCATAAAATGGTCACTACGCCAATCTTGGTTTTCCTAGATTGGAGTAAGGAGTTCAATGTTCAAGTCGATGCTTCGTCCATTTCCTTAGGAGCAGTTTTAGCATAGCCAGGTGCAGGAGATATTGACCACCCCATAGCCTTTGCAAGAAGGAACCTTTCTATAGCTAAAATGAACTATACTACGACTGAAAGAGAAGGATTGGCTATGGTATATGCGATGCAGAAGTTTAGACACTATTTGCTGAGAGGACATTTTAAGATGTTCATTGACCATTCTTCATTGAAATACTTAGTCAACAAGCCAGTGTTGGGGGAGAGAATATGCAGATGGATACTACTATACTAGGAGTATGACTTTGAAATTGTGGTCAAGTCGGGAAAAATGAATAAAGGACCTGATCACTTATCTAGGTTGGAAAATGGAGAGGAACCTACTAGTCTAGAGGATACACTACCAGATGCACAGTTGTTGTCCATCAGGAAAGTTGATGATCACTTCACTGAGAAAGTTCATTTCTTGTCCATAGGAATGACACCTCATGAGTACACAATCATTTAGAAGAAACAGTTGGTAGTCCATGCTGCCAAATTTCAACTTATAGCTAGACAATTATATAAGATGGGACCAGATGATATATCAAGGAGATGTGTTATGGAAGTAGAAAGACCATTGATTCTTGCAAAAGAACATGAAGGCATTGTAGGAGGACATTATGTAGGGAAAGAAACAATGCAGAAAGTTCTCAGAGCTGGCCTCTGGTGGCCTACTTTACATAAGGATGATAAGGAATACTATAGAGCTTGTGATGTATGTCAACGAGTAGGAAATCCTTCTAGAAGGGATGTGATTCCTTTGGCACCACAATTAACACTACAAGTATTCAAGAAATGGGCCATTGATTTTGTGGGACCTATTAAACCACCTGGAAGGTGCACATGAGTGAGATACATTATCACTGCGACATAGTATTTGACCAGATGGGAACAAGCAAGCGCAGTTAAGGATTGTAGTGCAACTACAACTGCAAAATTCATTTTTGAGGATATCATAACAAGGTTTGGATGCCCGAAGATACTCATGAGTGATCAAGGAACACACTTCATCAACAAAAATATTGAAGCCTTGAATCATGAATTCGAAGTTCACCATCAGAAGAGCACTCCATACTACCCACATACAAATGGTATAGTCGAAGATTTCAATAAGATCTTGGAGACAACACTGACTAATATTTGTAGTGTTAACATAGATGACTGGGATTTAAGAATTCGAATAGTATTGTTGGCCTACATAACTACCTGCAAGAAGTTAACAGCACAAACCCCATTTAAGTTGGTCTATGTCATAGAAGCAGTAGTACCTATGGAATACTTGGTTCCTATTTTAAGAATTGCATCATTTACATGCATGGATGACAATGACGTTGTTCAAGACAGACTTGCGCAGTTGTTGGAACTGGAAGAATATAGGTTTATTGTAGGCTTTCATCAACAGGTACAAAAATAAAGAGAAAAGGCTTACCATGACAGACACATCAAGAGGAAGGCATTCAAGTAAGGAGATTTGGTACTTTTATATGAAAACAAGTTCATGAAGCATCTAGGGAAGTTCAGGACACATTGGATATGGCCATTTGAAGTTTCCCATGTTATAGAAGGAGGAGCTGTACAATTGAAGACCCTTAATGGAGAATGGAAAGAAGGTTTGGTAAATGGGAGCCGGTTAAAATTGTATTATGACAACCAACTACCTCACAATTCTCAGTAAAAGAAAATAAAGAAGGGTTTAGCTACCAGGTGCAATTGAAACTGGGTACCAAAAATAGAAAAGATGGTATGCACATGAAAGGGAGGGACATAGCAGAAAGAACAGGTTGCTCCGTGCAGTTTGCAGTTGAAGTAAAAAAGAAGGTTCATTCTTGCAATGACTCAGGATGAGTCACATGTGAGTGTTGGGGGATTTTTGGCCCTTGTATATGTAAGGAAGTGAAGATTAAGGAATAAAGGAGAATTACAAACTGCGCGGAAGGCACATAAATCGAGGAAGGGTCTAAGTGGGAAAATAAGAAAAAAAGAAGAAGAAAAGAAGGAGAAAAGAAAGGAAAATCTAGTCGTTGGAAGAGACGATCGAGGAAGATAAAGTCGTAAGGAATATGGATCATGGACAACTCAATAAGAAGAAGAAGACATCAACAAGTGCTTTGGATCACCTCACAGAAAATAAGGAAAGGCAGGTTGGCGAAGATCTTAAACCATGGGTCAAGTGGACCTAGGGTTTTAGACCTAGGGTTTTCGATCTAGGGTTTTAACACCTAGACTTTTGCCATGTAATGTATAAATAAAGGTCTAGGAGAGTCGAGAGGGTTTCTCAATAATTTATTGTTGGCCACTTCTATTACTGTTGTTGAGAACAATATTGAGTCTGTATTGTGATATCTTCAGCTGGGTGTGAAGATCAACCCTGCAGCTAGGTGCACAGGGAGGGAAGATAGGAAGAGAGAGAGATATCTGCAACAAAGTGCATAGATAGAACTGCATGTTTTCATAAAATATATCAAGAAACACAGTTTTGTGGATGTAGCCCTAGGGATATGTTGAACCACGTATATCTTGTTTTTTGTGTGATTGATGTTATGTTATTTTCCATCTGTTAGACTTTTATTGCATTGTTGTGTCAGATCAGAGATATTACTTGCGAAGTAGGCTTAAGTGGGATAAATAATAACTAGATTGCTGTGTGTTTTTGTCCTTGATCCACTTTTCATTTCCTCTAGTTGTAGACACCCATGTCCTGCAACCCCCTATTGCTACTTCGGGTGAGTCTGCATCTGCTTCGCAGGTGTTGCTGAGAGGGCCAGTAGTTAGGGCCTATTGGTGCACCGTAAGGGTTGAACCTTGGGTCTACCCCTGTGACAACAATTTCCCATAGCCTTATTGTAGAGCTATAGATCAAAATATTAAACCATATAGCAATACACAAGCATCACAGGTTCAAAAACTAAAAGTACATGAGAAGGATCCTCATGCTAAGATTGAGTCCTCCTCGAATCCAATGGATTCCCTGAAAGGATACCTGCTGCATGAACTATGAAATGTGCCTTCTTGGGCATCTACTGAAGATTCAATGTTGGCTTCTTATCTGGTTGTACTACCTTCTTATTTTCATGTACAAAATATGAGTGTATGGAATCATCTATGATGTCTGAAACTAATGGAAGCATAAGAGTGTATGCATGTTGCACTAGAGGTGGATGCACAATACTCTCCTTATGTGTAAGTAGAAAATAGAAGCCATCATCAAAAAAATTAGTGAATTTATACAACCTTGACTTGTGATCCACCTCACCAATTGCAATGATGGAATTTTCATTCATGTCAATTACTGAAACTCAATATGATATAAATTCAACCTTTTTACCTTTTTGAGTGATATGATAAACTAAGATAAGATTCATAGAAATATTTTGAACATGTAAAAAATTCTCAAAACTACCATTATGGATTTCCACTCTCCCCTTTCCTTCTATTGCTACTAGAGTATCATCCCACATGAGAATAAGGGGTCTTGGGCATGGGCTCAAAGAAGATAAAACTTCCTCTTTCACTTCCATATGATGGGATGCACCAGAATATATAATCCATGAATCAGATGATGAATTAATTGAAACAAGAGCATGTTGATTACCTTTATTAGGAGCATGATCTTCTTCCTTCTGCTTCTTGAATCCCTCTGGAATGAAGTTTCCAAGGTTGTTCTGCTGAATTTCATGTGCCATAAGATCGATATATTTGTTCATCCATGTGGATTATTCATGATTCATTTTATTGTAGAAAGTGATTGTCTTTCCATTCTTCTTCTTCTTGGAATCTGAAGAGTCTTTGGAACATGAAGAATCATTAAAGGGTTTGGAATATCCCTCCTTCTTGTTCTGTTTCTTCTTCCCATTTTGTTTGGATGATCCTTTTCCATCATGCATGGTGAGTGCATGTGCTTTGAGATCCTTGATTAGGCCCATCTGAATAATTTTTACCTGCTAATGTGTGAGAGAATCAATGAATTGATCCATGGTATGCATCTTCCAATTTGTTCTCATGAGATACCTTCATGAATGGAAAGTGGAAACATAGACAACATATTCTGGTCCTAGCTTAGCCAAGATTATTATAATAAGTTGGTACACTTGTTTAGACTTATCAATACCACAAGATGCTAATATCAATATAAAATATTGAAACATAGTAAGGAAATCTGGTATATTATCAAAACTTTTAGGATCCAAAGTATTCAACTCTACCTCAAGCATATGACCTCTCATCTGATCCTTCTTTCCAAACATAATTTCCAAGGTGGTCGAGATATTGTTTGGATTCTTGCATGAGGAAACATGAAACCATATATCAGTTGAAATAAATTCAAAAAGAAGTCTTGTGGGTTCATCCTTTCGGTTCACCCATATCATCTTCTCAATTGGTGATGTAGGTTTTTTTTCTATCCCCATCATCAAGTTGTATAGTCCTTTCCTTCCGAGTTGGAATTATGCCTTGGGATTTCAATCAAAATAATTGTATCGAGTGAGGATTACCACCAAGTTTGAATATAGAATAGGTGTCGTATCCATATCTCCCACTGTGTCTGAGAACCCCTAAAATTTTACTCTCAATCTACAAGTGAAAAACTGAGAAATCACTACAGAAAGGGCCCTTTAAGTGAAAATTTGCATCAGTTTTAGGAGATGATATTCCGACTTACTTTATGAGAAAATGGTGAGGAACCTCACCAAATGGTTGGAAACCCACTTTCATAATGCCACTATTTAATTCTCACATGAGTTGTTTCCTCAAAACGTTAATATTTTGCGAGAAATCCCTACAAAAAGGTACGACCACAGATTCGTATCAGTTTCAGGAGGCTATCATCCGACTTACTTTCCGAGCAAACAATGAATAATTTCTCTAAACGGTTGAAAACCCACTTGCAAAAATGGGTCCATTTACTTCCTTTGTAATTTGTTTCCTCAAAAATTTAATATTTTTGGAGAAATCACTGTCGAAAGGTATGACCACAGTTTTTTCTCGCCGAAACTCTGATTTTCCTTATTCTTTGGCTTGTTTGGCTTGCTCCAAGAAACATAGCTCTGATACCATGTCAATTTTTCATCGAAACCTACATAGGAGATCTAGCTAAATAAATTACAAACAAATGTTATCAAGAAAGGAAGAGAGATTCAATATGGAAGAATGAGAAAATATATTCACACTACTCCCATGAGATGATGATTGATACATAGATAATGATCAATATGATACAATGAATGAGTGGAATACACTCATATATAGGACATAAAATTCCATTATAGAAGAATGCATGCATGCATAATAACATAATAGTGATGATCTAAAATAAAAAGTCTAAAATAGAACTAATTAGTTAACTCCCACTGAACTAGTGTGTCGAGAATATAAATTTCTCCAACAAAGACCATATCTTGACTATACACTGTTTTCCTTGATGCAGGATCCCAAATATTATATCCTTTCATTCCTTCTTTGTATCCAATTAAAATACACTTGACTGCCTTCTTATCCAACATTATCTTTTTTTTCCTTGGGAACATGCACAAATGCATCACAACCAAATACTTTGAGATGTGAAATTGAAGGATTCTTACCAAACCATACACATATGGAGTTGTGTTGACCAATGCTAGCAAAGGAGACATTTTCACCATATATTTTGTAGTGTCGACTACCTCTTCCTATAATTCTTGTGCGATCCCAACATCACCAAGCATTCTCCTTTCCTTGTCCATTAATGTTCTATTCAATCTCTCATCAAATCCATTTCATTGTGGGGTATATAGTGTGGTATTTTGGCGTTCTATTCCACACTATTTAAGAAATGATCAAATTCCTTTCCACATAATTCACCACTGTTGTTATTTCTCAACACCTTAATCTTCTTATCTGCTTATTTTTCTACAAGAGACTTAAACTCTTTGAATTTATTAAAAACCTATGGTTACTTCCCTAGGAAACATATCCATGTCTTCCTGGAAAAATCATCTATGAAGGAGAAATAATACAGGGATCCACCAAGTGAAGGCACTGAAATAGGGCTAAACACATCAATATGAACCAATTATAAAATCCCCTTTTCCCTTGTCACTCCAAATAGGAACCTCACCTGACTTTGTTTTCCATATATACAATGTTCACAAAAGTCAACTTCTAAATTACATTCAAGAAATTATTTGACCATACCTTTTTTATGCATAGCTCGAAGTCCTTTTTCTCCAAGGTGTCCCATCCTATTATTCCATAGCATGGTCAAGTTGATTTGACGATGACTTGTCGAGTCGGCTTGAATCGAATCAACTCAATTTGAGTCGAGTCAATTTCAGGAACAACGATGTTGTTTCATCCAGTTGAGTTGATATTCCATAATAACTTGTATAGGGTTCCAATCCAAACTCCTTTCATTAATACCATCGCACCTCCAACTATCTTGTACGTTTCCTTCTGAAATAATGTGCACTCTTGCATCACTCATCTTGTTGATAGATCGGTTTTCTTTCCAAACCTGGAATATGTAGCACACCTAGAAGGGTTCTACTCCTCCCATCCTACAGTATCAGTCGAACTCTCCCTCATCTGGCAATTTTGGTTGTCAAGTTGTTCCCCAAGAACACATATCCTCCTTCATATTGTTCATATTCGCAAACCATTCTCTATCTGGTGTCATATGATAAGATGCTCCTAAGTCAATCAACCAAACATCTTGATTTGACTATGTATTGGTCGATGCAAAGTACACATCACCTCTCTTATCTGGAGTCATGTTTCTCTTAGTCCACTGCTTCTCATCAGATCATGTACTGACTTCCATTTAATTCGAATTGCAGTCCCTTTTGCAATGCCCAAATTTACATCATTTCCAACATATTCTTGTCGACTGAACATGGGATTTATATCTACCCTTCAATCTAGACTTTCTACTGGATAATTTGCATTTATCTCTATAAATTGGTCGACCTCTCACCACTAATGCATCTTTGGCCAATTCTTCCATGTTCTTCCTTCTCATTTCTTTTGAAAATAGAGATGTAACCATGACTTATAGCACTAATGGGGTTGAATTACTCCCTATATCCACGACTAAGCTATCCCATGAATCTGGCAAAGAACATAATAGGATAATACATTTCTCCTCCTCGGTGATTTTAATATTGACAGAAGATAACTATATTATTATGGTATTAAACACATTTAAATGCTCAATTACCGAACTATCCTCA
>SNQJ01S0196202.1:0-17429 GCA_010110895.2 Picea sitchensis
CTTAGTAATCCAGCAATTGGTATCAGAGCAGGTTCCTTTAGAAATCCGTTTAACCACTGAAAGGTAGATCATGGAGAGCAACAACATGTATAAAAATGGAATACCAAAGTTTGATGGACAAAAGTATGCATTCTGGAGCAAAATGATGAAAACATATATACAAGAACAGGGATTTGAAATTTGACAATCTGTTGTAGATGGATACAAAGAACCAACAATTTCGCCAACAAATGAAAGAGCAATGAAACTCAGTCTAGATAATTCCAAAGCCACAAATTCACTTCTGAATGGTCTTGGTGAATCGATATATATCAAATTTATACATTGTAAATCCGCTAAAGAGATTTGGGACAAACTTCAAAATATTTATGAAGGAGATTCAAAAGTCAAAGCAACAAAGCTTCAAACTTACAGAGGTAAATTCGAACAACTAAAGATGAAGGAAAATGAGAATATTATAGCTTACTTCTTACGAGTCAATGAAATAGTGAATGCAATCATAGGATTGGGAGAAGAAATTAAAGAATCTGTGATTGTTCAAAAGGTACTAAGATATCTTCTTATGAGATTTGATCATAAGATATCAACACTAGAATAAAGAGCAAATCTATATTCAATAAGCATGGACGAACTACATGGAATGTTTACAGCATATGAAATGAGAACTGAACAAGAAAATCCATATATAAAAGAAGCATCTTTCAAAGAATCCAAAAGGTCAAAGAAAATAGGAAAGGAAAAAGAAAAAGAACATAGCAACAACAATGACTTCTCGGAATATGATGAAGAAGTGACCAACTTTGTCAGAAGATTAAACAAGGGAACCAACAACAGATATAAAGGTAAGCTTCCATTGATTTGTTTTAATTGTGATGGTATTGGTCCTTTTGCTAACAAATTTCCTCATAATAAAAATAAGAGGAACGATGAAGATTACTTAAATAGAAAACAAACATATAAAGGCAAAAGAACCAAAAATAAAGCTTTCAAGAACATTTTATGCACTAAAAAAGACATCTCCTCATCAAATGAAGATGAATTCAGTAAAAGTGAGACAGAAAGAGTTTTATTCATGGAAATAGAAGACTCTGATAAAGAAGACACTGAAGAAGAATATGAAAAGGTAGAAGTTGACTACTGAGAAGAATTGTTGAGTGCCATAGAAGTTATAAAAAGAGAAAACAAGAAAAACAAGAAGCTACAAGAAGAACTAGACAAGAAAGAAGACACCCATGAACTAGAACAAATGATCATGAAATTGAAGGTTCAAATAGAAGAAGATAAAAGAATTGAAGAAGCACTCAAAGAACAGTTAGAAGAAAGAGACAGGATCATTGTAAATTTGGAAGCATAGATTGTCACATTGATAAAGGATCTTAAAAACAAAAATATGCAGAACAACTCAAAGTTTTGGATGACATTATCAGCAGTCAAAATCCTCATCGTGACAAGTCTGAACTTGGATACAATCTGACAGAAAAGAGATCAAGCTCGAAAACGACAGAACAAGAAACTTGTCCAAAAATCTATGCAGAAACAATCAAAGGGGATAGGAAGACCTACAAGGAAGATCACAGGGACACTCCTCCACCGAGAAGATTCAGAATTTAGAATCAACGACCGACAGAAACAAACAGGTGTCAAGAAGGAGAAGGATTGATAAGAGTAACTCCTTTCAAAAGATATTCAACTTCCATGTATCAAACTATCTTTTTGGATTTATATTATGCATGAAATAACTTTGGACATAAAGTTGTAAATTGCAAAGCTAATAGAAGGAACATAAACAACTTTGAAAGTCATAGACAAAGTGGTTATCTAAGAATTCCTAGTGAGACACAGAGAAGAAGATACAACATGTTTGAATCATTAGGCATTGAAATGGAATGCTACAAGTGCAAAAAATTTGGACGCATGGCCAAAGAGTGTAGAATGACAGTTCCTCCCAGAGAAACACAACAGAACAACAACAATCACAGACAGGAACCTCATAAGAGAACATGGATAAGAAAGCATAATCAATATAGCAATGAAGAATGCACACTCTCTCTACAAGCTAAGCATAAGAAACGTGGTTGGTATGTTGATAGTGGTTGTTCAAAACACATGACACATGATAAAGACATGTTTCTTACATTAATAAAGGAAAGAGATGGATCAATCTCTTTCAGAATTGGTGATTCAACTAAACTCATTGGAAAATGCACAATCACAATTGGAAACAAGAATACTAAGGAAGAAAATGTTCTACTAGTAGAAGATATGAAACATAATATTCTAAGTGTAAGTTAAATGTGTGACCAAGGTCATAAAATTACTTTCGATTCACAGAAGTGCGAGATAAGAAAAGAAGGTTCAGGAAAATTGATTGCAACACCTGCAAGAACTTCAAGCAACATATATGTATTAAGTGAAATTGGAAATGAAAAGTGTTTTCTAGAAAAGGAAGATGAAGGTTGGATATGGCACAAGAGAATGGGTCACATAAACTTTGATAACCTTTTCAAAGTCAGCCAAAAGGAAGCAGATAGAGAAATGCCCCAAATCAAGAAACCAACTAACACTTTATGCAAGCATTGTCAACAAGGAAAGCAAACAAAGACCAGGCTCAAATCAAAGGAATATTTAACAACAAGACCACTGGAAATTGTGCATACTGATCTAGTTGGAACAACTAGAACAAAGGGTTTAAAAGGTGAGAAATACTTTATGTTATTAGTTGATGATTATACAAGAACGACTGCAATTTTCTTTCTCAGGAATAAGTCAGAAGCTTTTGAAAACTTCAAGGTCTACAAGGAAATGGTTGAAAATGAAATGGATTCAAAAATCAAATGTTTGAGATCTGATAATGGAGGAGAGTTCACTTTAGAGGAATTTATGGACTTCTGCAGCAAGCATGGAATACAAATACAATTCTTCGTTGCTAGGACACCTCAACAGAATGGAGTTGTTGAAAGAAAGAACAGAATAATACATGAAATGGCTTAAACAATGTTAATGGATTCCAAATTGATAGATATTTTTTGGACACATGCAGTGCATACAACAGTTCACATTCAAAACAAATTAATTCTTAGAAACAACAATGAAAAAACTCCCTACGAGCTATGGAAAGGAAGGCCGGCAAATGTGAAGCACTTCAGAGTATTTGGAAGCAAATGCTACATCAAAAGAGAAGATGGCATAATGAGAAATTTTGACTCTCATGTGGACAAAGGAGTACTTGTTGGTTACTCAAGTACAAGAAAAGCATACAAGTGTTACAATCTGAGGATGAACAAAGTTGTGGAAAACATCAATGTAACAATTGATGAAACAGGTGGACGGGAATTAAAGGAAGAAAAAAATGAATCAGTGGAACAACTTTACGAAGAAAAAGAAAAAGATGAAGAAGAAGTCGAAGAGGAAGATGAAGAAGATCAGACAGAAGTAGAATAGCAAGTTCAACAAGTGCCTCTAAAGACACCTATCAAATGAGTACAGAAGAATCATCCTTCAGATAAGATTATCAGAAACAACGATGCAGGAGTTGAGACTACAAGAAGAATCTGTTCACTAGAACAAATGCACCTAGCACTCTTATCTATGATTGAACCAAATAGTTTTGAAGAGGCCAACAAGGATGAATTCTAGAATAAGGCCATGAATGAAGAATTGGATCAAATAGAGAAGAATGACACTTGGGAATTGGTTCCAAAACCAAGGAATAAGAATGTGATTGGCACAAAGTGGGTTTTCAGAAATAAATTGAATGAAGATGGACATGTTACAAGGAACAAAGCTAGATTGGTATGTAAAGGATACGCACTGGTTGAAGGAATCGACTTTGAAGAGACCTTTGCCCCAAATTCCAGAATGGAAGAAATCTGATTGCTCTTATCTTATTCTTGCTCCAAGAATATTAAATTGTATCAGATGGACATGAAATCATCTTTTCTGAATAGGGAACTTGAAGAAGAAGTATGCATTGAACAAATAGAGGGATTTCAATTTTCAGAGAACGCAGATTATGTGTGTAAATTGAAGAAGGCCTTGTATGGTCTAAAATAGGCTCCTAGAGCATGGTACTCTAGACTGGATAAATATCTACAATAGGGAGGGTTCAAAAAGGAAGTGCATACATCAACCTTTACATCAAAGTAACTCAAGATAGTATTTTATTAATTGAAGTTTATGTTGATGACATTATTTTTGGAAGTAATGATAACAGGTTAAGCTAGAAATTTGCAAAGGATATGCGGAATGAATTTGAAATGTCATTACTCGGAGAACTATCCTTTTTTTGGGTCTTCTGATATGTTAAAGAAACAAATGATTTTTTATTTCTCAAACTAAGTATATCAAAGAAATGCTAAAGAGGTTCAGAATGGATGATTGCAAACCAGTTACCACTCATATGCAAACCAATTGCAAGTTGAGCAAAGATGATGATTCAAAGTCTACAGACCAAAGGAAATATAGGTCAATGATTGATAACTTACTATATGTGACAACATCCAGACCATATGTAATGTAGGTAGTTGGACAGGTGGCACGACTTCAAGCAGCACCAAATGAATCACATGTCTTAGTGAAGAGGATTTTCAAATATCTCAAAGGAAAAGAAGAGTTTGGATTATGGTATCGAAAAGGAAAGGATCTATCACTTATTGCCTACACAGGTGCAAATTGAGTAGGTTTCATTGATGACCGACGAAGCACCAATGGAGCATCATTCTACTTGGGTGAGGGTTTAGTATCTTAGCTAAGCAAGAAACAATCATCAATACCTTTATCTACAACCGAAGTAGAGTATATTGCAGTGGTAGGATGTTATACACAGGTTCTATGGATGAAAAAAACTCTGATAGATATACAGGTTGAGTATGATGAACCCATTCCAATCTATTGTGATAATACAAGCGCCATCAGTATCTCAAAGAACCCGGTGATGCACTCCAAGATGAAGCACATTCCAATCAAGTATCACTTTCTACAGGAACAGGTTGCAGAGAAGAACATCAGAGTTGAATATGTGGGCAAAAAAGAACAAGTGGCAAACATCTTTACAAAACCGCTTCCAAGGGAAGCCTTTGAGTATCTTTTCCAGAGACTCAAAGTAATTTCTACTCCAAAATGAATGCTTTTGAATGCTTATCTTATATGTCTTATATTTACACGAGGAATCACCATAAAGAGGACAGTTCATGTTCAAAGATCAATTTCAGGAAGCTTTCAGTCACGGGGAGTATCCCCAATGGAAAGATATCTTTGTCGTTGAAGACAAAGGGAGAGAGATTTAGCGGATGCAGGATAGAGAGTTAAATTCTTGGAGAAAGAGTACAGAGGCATGGTTCTAGGGGGAGCGATGGTCATAGGGGGAGCATGAGTGTTATGAATTCAGTATTGCATCAGAGTGTTTCCATTAATGCCAAAGGGGGAGATTTTTTATTAATTGGGTTGGTTATAATTGATGTCAACACTTGAAGAAAGTCTGGTAGCAAATTCCGGTAGAAAAAATGTATGGGTAATGGACCCAAGTTTGTTTGATGTATAATGGTATGAATTTTAATATATTTTTATGTAATACTATTCTAGATGGATAGTACATGTCATGCCATTTCCGATGGTATGTGGAACGCCACATAACTCCTCACGGTTAGAGAGTTATGTCCATGTGAAGTTGGAGAACCCTCATGAGTTATCTAGAAGCCCCTAAAAGGTCAAAGTAGTCAAAGTGGTTGCAAAGAAGAAATTATTTAAATAATAAAGTGGTTGCAATAAGAAGTGGTGAGTTTACTATTTATGGATAAGTCAAAGCGGCTGCAAAGAAATTATTTAAATAATAAAGTTAGTGGAGAACTTACTATTTGTGGAAAGTGGTTAATTTAAGTAGACAAGTGGTTAGAAGTGGATTAGCCCTAAAATAAGGAAAGTGGGTTAAGTTGGTTAGAAGGTAACCCCTTGAGGAAGCTACATGGAAGCATAAATAAGAGGCAAGGGTCTCTCATTTGATTATTATTGAGCACATTGAATATCTATTATTGTGTAAGACTTATTGCAGGTACTCATTGATATATTTGGAGTTGCGAAAGTCTGAGGTAGCATGAAGGGTTGACGACGAAAGTTTCGTAATTACAGAGAATACTGAAAAACCCTAAGTTTTGAGGTGTACGCAGGCTAATAGTACAACAAAGGGCATGCATACATGAGCTACTAGTATAATAGAGTGCGTATGCACGCTGGCTGTCAGTATAACATGACACGTACGTGAGGGCAAAGCCATGGAAATTTGAGGAGATGAAGAAGCCGAGGTTCTAGTTCTGAGAACAAGCTCCTAGGAAGGTCTGTAGTGATCAGATACACTAGATCTATCCATTGGTTCAAAAGGTATGTCTTATTTCTATGAGTAGTTGGATTTTGATGTATGCATGAGAAATGGTTATGGAGATTTGAGGATTCTCCCTAGAGAGATTAGTGGTTGCATGGGATATTCTATATAAATCAGATCTACAAAAATATAGTGCCGGTATAAACAATATTTATCATTGTTAGATTTGAGGCACATCTTGTATTTCTTGGCATATGGTTAAAGGTTCTTGTGATACATGAAGTAGCTGAAGTTTTGAAAGGTTGAATATCAGAAAGGATTTTATGTCTAGTTCATGTGAGGGTTATTATATTGGTTCATGATCAGGGATGATTTTAAGGATGTTTTTTTTTTTTTTTTTTAATGTAGAAACCTTGGTGAACTTACTAATCCTTCATATGCCAACTATAAATGATTGGCGATATTTTTGTAAAAATATTCAAATTTCTAAGGATTTTATATAGTTTTTATAAAATTTTGACGATTTTTGAGGTAAAATAATTTTATCCTATAGAATTTGGGCGAATCATTTTTAAATAGCGAATCTCATTTTTGGAAAAACCATGTAAAATTAGCCCATGAGTGAAATTTAGCCCCTAAAATCATCCCTTCCCTGTTCATGATAACAAACACTTATTTGGCACATGACTAGAGAGAGATATAGATTCTTTGGGTAAAGGTTATGTATGAGGATGCATGCACATGGTACAGTTATAGCCTGGATATAGTGACAAGTTGCAGATCTATGTGAAAGAGGTTGCAGAGGGTCAGAAGTTTTCAAAAGAAAGAAAACCCTAGTTCCAGAAGGCATACACAGTCTGCATAATAGATAGGTCGCATACATACATGGGATGTTATATAGATAGGGAACGTACATACGCGTGTTGTAGAAATACATGTCACGTACCTGTTGTATTTGTTTGATACATGCTCAGTTCGAGTACAGGTTGATTACAGGGTAGTAGTACAAGTTGTCTACAAGTCATTGGTACAGGTTTGTACAGTTTTACAGTGGTATATCTCACAATGATAGTTTGACAATGGTTCCATCATTCTACTTCTACATCAGGGTGGTTGGACGGGGCAAGGATAGGTGGTTGTAGCCACCTTCTAGTTGTAGATGGAGAGCATAGGGGGTTGTAGCCTCCTTTTGGTTGTAGCCAGAAAATTGGGGAGTTGGAGCTTCCCTCGGGTTGTATCCCGAGAAAATAGGGGGTTGGAGCCTCCTTCCAGTTGCAGCTAGAAAACAAAGGAAGTTGGTGCTTCCAGTGAATGTAGTTCTTAAATACAAATAAGAAAAAACATTATGTGGTTTTCTCTTGCTTTGGGTTTCCACGTAAAAACATTGGTGTATTGTGTATGTGTATGATTTCTCATTTGTTTATTGTTTATTTACTTTGCAACTATTGGATGATAATGCTACATTGATCGTAAAGAAATATAAAACTTGCATATTATGATTAAAAATGATTAGATTTCTCTATTACCAATTCACCCCCCCCTCCTAGTAATCCAACACTTATTTAGTTAGAACTTTCATTTATTTGTATATGATTGTGCTTTATCTTTTGGTCATTGGATGACTGCTCATCTAGATTTTACAATTATTTTTCTTTTTTAATGGAAATTGAAGTGAATTTAGTAAATAAAACTTTTTATTAAAGTAAAACTTGCATGGTTCTAAATAAAACTTTTATTAAAGTAAAACTTGCATGGTTCGACGCTTCATGATATATATATATATATATATATATATATATATATATATATATATATATATATATGTATATATATATATCAATTAATTCAATATTGATTATGTTAGAGCTCAACCCGATCCAACAGGCAGGGCCTTTTTCCATATCAAGTAGGTCATCTTAGCACCAAGTTCACCAATGACGGAGAGTAATGAAGCAACAATTTTAAAATATATTCTTGTTTCCTTATAATGCACGGAAATGGCTTTAATTGTGCTTTTAATGACAATGTGGTTAGCGGCCCTTATTTACAAGGAAATCTACATATTTTCTAAGTTTAACCTTTTCAATGACATGATAAATAAAAGATTTAAAATGTAAGGTGATCGATTCTTTTGCAAGAATATAGTAAGGGCAACCAGGAAGTCATTGCCCTTGATACCTGAGATGCTATATAACATCTACCTAATTGACAGTAAATACTCTGCTAAGATGTACTTGATTTTAGATCCCATGACTCCGCAATGTTTGTTTTTTTTAAATGTTCTTTTCATTGTCAACTCATCATTGGTTACAAATTACAATACCTTAAATGAATCTATTGATAGTCTTTGGTTGATATACCAAATTGGCAATAAATACTTCAAGATGCATGGCTGCTAGGTCTGTTTCATTTTTAAATGTTCTTCTCATTGTCAACCCATAATTGGTTACAAATTACAATACCTTAAATGAATTTATTCATAGTCTTTGGTTGATATACCAGGAATAGTTAGTTCCAAAGTAACTACTTATATGTGGGCACGTTGCTTTAATTTCTAATGTTGTTCTTAAAGCACATTGGTTGATATACTAGGAATAGTTAGTTTTCCAAAGTAACTACTTATATGTGGGGACGTTGATTTAATTTCTAATGGTGTTCCTAAAGCACAGTTAAGACTACCATTAATACTACCATCTAGTGAGTTGCTTACTGACAAGAGGAAATAGTTGATGATTGTTAAAAGAATTCTAAAGCTTAGGTATATATAATTCGTGACAACTATACATTTTCATACTACCATGTTGTTTGTAGTTGACAAATTTCATACTGGTATATTGTTTGTAGCTGACAAACCATTAGTAGTGGATGGTATATTGAGGCCACATTCCTGGTCAATAGCATATGATCATCTTAACCTGTGAGAACCTGTAATGCAATCTCCAATTGCATATATTGACTTTAAACAGTAGGACACGATAGTGAGGCTAATCATCTACCCTCTTTATTCTTATTTCTGTGGTTCTTCCCACCCTCAGTATGTTGGTTTCTTAATTATATAAGCTTATATTCGAGTTGATTCATCGTGATATTTTATGTTCTTCTATCGTTTCTAATTCAAACCGCTGTGGTCCATCATCGAAAACTAAGAACATAAACCTATGATGATCCAAAGCACTCTCCTAACAAAACAATAACGTGAAAAGTCTTAGAACAGAAATATATATATAAATTTTTAAATTATAAAAAAAAAAAAAAATATTTTATTTATTTTATAAGAAAATTTATTTATAAAAATATTATTTAATTATAAAAAATAATAAATTCAACCATTCGGAAAATGTTGAAGTACTTTAACAATACAACCTAAATGCTACAAGGTGTATATTCATTTCTCAAGCCTCACAAAATAATATCGGAGATACATTATCATTCGTACATTTGCCACACAAGTCTATGAATACATTCCATTTTTGAGCCAAGTGGTCAGGAATTAATGGTTAGCAAGAAGTATGGATTGTTACTACGATAAAATATAATCTGCTATCTACATTGAACAAGATCTTTCCATGGAAGATGGTGAAGGGTTTTGAGGTGCATCTAAAGAATTGAAAGGCAATGAAGGATTTCTCACATCTTCTCCATTTCCTTCTAACATTTGAACAACTTTGCTCATACAAGGACGATCTCTCGAGTTGTACTGAATGCACCACAATCCAACTTTAGTTAGTCTCCTCGCCATCTCTTCATATTTCCCTTGAATTTATCCTTCTCTTCCTCCTCTCAATCTCATCCCCAACTCCCCAGTCTCAAGCATCTTCAAATCCCACTCAAGAAAATAAAACTGGCTTGAACGGCTCACCTTCCAATCAATGTTCTTTCTTCCCCTAACAATCTCCCGACATATGATTTATATGTAACAGGACCAACATTTTTGTCACACAACTCTAGCGCAACATATCCTGGCATTCCTCTCTCGACCATCATTGATATATGGTCCTGTCATAATAAGAAAGAATGAATTGAGTGTTTTCCTCCCATTCCCTTACTACTGCAGAAGCCTAATTCTCGCAGTCCCAATAGATACCTTGGGTGAGACTTCATATGTGCAAGAAGGTGATGCTTAAAGGGCTGGTGTCTAGTGGCTTTTGTTGGTCATAGATAAACCAAACCTATTGTCTTACACCCCGTGCACAACACCAACAGGGACAAGGACCTAACACAGGGTCACTCCTGGCATGTTCTCAGTCTTGTGCGGGCCTTCGACCCACCCCCTAAAATTCACCAATGTCAAAGTAGTTGATATGCTTACCCAAAATAAACCCATCCCATAATTTTCTCATAAAATATAAGGGAATATCCTTGTTATTGTAGGGAGGTTTATCAAAAACCATATACCACCTATCCATCCAGTTTTGGCTAATTTGGGGATGGATGCACCAATCAATGGAGATGCATTTCTTGGTCAATAGTAGTTCTTGTCCTTTTTAGGATCCCTAAATATAGACAATATTTGTTGTTTTGAAATGCCCAGTTCTTTGACTTGGTTTCTATCCAAACCAGTGCTATAGTACTCATACATTCTTGCCCTATAATAAGAAATAGAGGTCAATTTCCCTTGGGCACTTTCAATGGACTTCACAATGATGTCCAAAGAAGTGGCCAAGGAGACTTTGCTAGGCTCTCTAGTGTCCCTTAATTGTTCATCAAGGGTTCTTAATATAACCAACCCCTCATCAATTTGAGTGTTTACATTGGGTGTTTGTAGTGGGTTAGGGTTTTGATCTTCTTGGTTTTCTTCTAAGTGGTTTACATTGTCTTGGGGTTCCATTATATTATATATGCTTCAATTTAAAATCCATGATATGTAAATTAAGTTGGTTTTTTAATTAAAATGCAAAATTACAATTTTTTTTAATTTAGATTCTTGGGAGAAAAAGACTAAATTGGGTTAAAATTAAGATAAATCAAACATACTTGGACACGGTGGAAATATCCTCCCTCCATTGCTCCTCTCTATCTCCTCTCTCTTTGCTCAATGAGAGTCAAAACACAGGTGTGTTTTGTGCACAATGAGCACAAATCGCACTCACGGCCCTTTTAAAAAGTTTAACAGAAGGAACGTGTGCACATTCTTGCCACTAAACCTACATGGCAGGAATCGCGGAGATTCAACCACTTCCAAACCTATAGGTTTAGGAATGTGTACACGTTCCTAAGAACGTGCGCACGTTTGTGTGCGTCTGCATTCCTGCTGACCCACTTGCCACTTTTTTGGCCATGAACTTCTTACACTCACCCATAGTCGTTCACCAAATTCCAATTTGTAAGGATTTATTTTCGATAATCACCTTTTGATCCAAATTGGTCTGATATTTTTAAATGAATCATCTTCAATCCCAAATCCATAGATATTCATTCCTATGCTAACTCTCAATTTCCCCACTCATGTACATACCACTAGTTCCTAACTTGATTAATTTTGTGAAGGCCACATCAACACCACAAAATACCTCGCTCATGGAATCACTCATTACTTTTCACCCCACGATAGTTATTCCAACAACAAATCCCAACCATCATAATTTACTGTCATGTTCCTTAGATATGTTGTATTTCAAAGTTGCATTCATCTCATTGATTCAATGGTTATGCTACTCTTCCATTCAACAATTATGAATTATGTGTCAAAAGTTTGTTGGAAAAATGATAAATCTTTTACTCAACATAGTGATCTACAAATTGTCATGGATATTCCACTAGAATAGTCTATCACAATAGATCTTGCAATATTTTGAAATATTTTATTATATAGTGTTTTTCTTTAGATTTTAGATTTGATATTACTAGTTTACCACAAAAAATAATTAAATTAACAAAAACTGAAATGAAAGAATCCAAGAAAACAAATGTACCATCCACATAATGAACATAAGATGTACCCTGAGAAAACCCAATACGAGAGAAACCCAACTAGAAGGTGAAACATATGCCTTTCTCTTTTCTTTTGAATTATAAAATGCAAATACAAAGAAAGTGCACTCACTATGGAGTTTCCATAGACACTGTGGCCTATATTGCTACTACAAAGTCTTCTACTTCATATATTTTACTTCAATATAACACTCTAAATGCTTTGCTCTATATGCAACAATACCCAATTCAATACTAATGGAATCCCTTCATTTCCTAGAGGCTTAGTGTTTAACATGGCCTAATAGCCATTTAGGGTTAGTGGTGTGGTTTTTGCATGCCTCAACTTTTGATGAGGTTTAGGGTTTTTTAACCCTCTAGAATCTTCTTCAAAGTACACACATGACTAGCTCTCCATGTGTGAGTAATGTGAGATGACATTGCATCCATTCGATATCACGATGGTCAACTTACAACGGGAATAACTTCTACATACAAACTCTTACTAAGGTGATCTATGTGCCTAGGAAATCTCTTGATGTGTAGAATAACATCACAAGACTAAGAACTTTGTTTAGAAAGTTTTGACCCCCAAAATAATCATTTAATATCTCAAATAGTCTCAAAATTTTTATAGACCTCAAATCCCCAAAAGAGTACGTGACCCTAAAATGAACCTACAAACCAATAACTCTAATTTTTTTATCCAAAAAATTAAAAATAAATAATAAATTATATAATAATCCATTTCAAATCACATAATATTTCAAATCTACATAACACATTATATTATTTTATTTTAATATATGATTTTTTTTTACAATACACTTACATCATAAAAACAATTAATAATTTTAATATATTCTTATTACTTGAGAAGAAACATCCCATGCGAGAACATGAACTTTAAAAAACATCGTTTTTATGACTATAATATAAAAAAGGGGAGGCGACTTAAATCATATTATTTTTGAACTTTCCTTGAACAAGAAAAAGATTGGAAAAGGAAAACCAAAAACATTTCTTATTAATTTTACTATATTTAATGTTTTATTACAATCTACTCGAAATAATTTTAAATGATTAAAAGAAATTAAATATTTTTCTATTTTATAAGAAATTATATATATATATTTTTTTAAAAATATTATTACGCCAAAGGGGTTCTTTAAGGAGAGGTTCTCGCTCAATTTTCATTGTCTTTCGAGGTCCTATACAAGCATGACATGTGTCAGTGTAGCTCCAACTACCTGTCAATTTCCTCATATACTTCTTACCTTCCTCCTCCACCCTGTAGCACAACCTTTTCCCTTATCCTTCCTCTTTTGACTACAAATGTTGACCACACCGTCTTTGCACCATCGCTCTTAGATGTTGACAGCATCGCCTTTGCACCACCGCTCTTAAATGTTGACAACACTGCCTTTGCATCACCTCCCTTCCTCTTTTCATTGCAGATGTTGACAACAGTGTGCGATTAATATCAAAGTTTTGAGGTTTTCTTGGTTTCTTCACAGAGACATTAACCATTGAGAGCGTTGTGGGAGAGATCTAGGTTGGAAAAACCTGTGATGGGTTCATCGTCTTCTTCTTCTTCGTGCAGCTACAATAACAAGAAGAAATGGAGTGCATTTTCTGAAGTTCAATTACTGGAGTAATCCTAATCAGTTAGAAGATGGGTATGACCATCGAACAACTTAGCCCACATAATAGCTTAGCACTGCCCAACTTGATGTTCCCTTTCTTTCTATGACAACGATAGCGAGCCCCCGAAGGCCAGAAGGAGGAGAGAGTCCTCGTTCTCAGCTCCCATGCTCAAGATACTCCATAAGGTGAGCCAATGAGACCGAACTTCAACAAAATGAGTGCATTAAAAACCAACAAAGAGAAGAAACCTGGTGATTTTAGTTTTTTTTCTTTGGTTTTGAGCAAAATTTGTGATTTTGTTCAGATTCGTCAGGGTAACATTATTAGCACAGGGTTTCATTCGATTCCCTGGAAGGCATGTTCAGGTGGTGGGTGGATTCATTGGTTTCATAGGGAATTGCAATCGATAACGTAGAGACATAGGTTGAATTAGAGGTTTTCTTGGTGTATAATAGTTTTCAGAGTCTTGTTTTATGGTTTTCTTGGTATATAACCATTTTTAGAGTTTTTTTTTTTCTTTCTTTATTGATTTTTTTTTTATACATACAACATTCTTGAAGAAATCTCACGAGGGGAAATCATCAATGTCTTCCATTTCTGAAGTTGTTTCCCGCACCATCCCTTCCCACCTTCACCAACAAGGATATATGGCACAGGTGTTGCTTCTCGGACGATGATTAAGGTGGGTAGTGCGAGGTGGTTAGGGGATCTGATTGTGAATGCGGGCGGGAAGTGCGCAGCAGTGGAGTGAACATGGAATCATCTAGAAGTGTTTTGAGGGGACTATCCTCCTCTATAGGAATACGCTCCTCCTCAGACACTGCAGAGAGATGGCAGAAGCTCTGCTCTCAACTCTTTCCATGTATTCAAGGAGTTTTCATTGTCTAGGGTGAACTACTACATAAAGCCTCTAGAAGGCTACTAATATCGTTTTAAAAGGGAAACTGAGTAAACAAAACTCTCTCTACCTATAGGGCTCTTCACATATTATGTATTATGTTTATGAAGGAAGACATTCTTTTATAGATCCAAAAGTTTACTATGGTTTAATATCAAGAAATACTTATCCAAGGACAAGTTACCATCATCAGTAATACATATAATTCAATCCAGTGCAAATTTTCTATTTTTCTTGTGATCTGTTTTGACAAACGAGACATTTTTTCTCTCTGAAATATATGGTACAATTGATGAAAATATCTAACCCAAACCAAGTCTCTTATCGAATAATTGATTTCCTAATATGTTATTTTTCTTCATACACTAAAGAAATGTATCTATGAGTGAGGTTCACATTTTTTAATTCACATTCTTTGATAATAATTATTAAAAAATTCAATATCAATAAATATCTCACAGCAAAATAAAGATTCCACAACAAAACAATTATTATTGTATATATTCACTGAGATATATACTATTATATCTGAAGTTATATGATATATATTTGAGCATATACAATTACTATTTTACACAGTAAGAAGTATTTCATTGTATATATACATATTTGGGCATATAAAATTACTATTTTACAGAGTAAGAAGTACTTTATTGTATACAATTCAATCCTACTTATAAAAAACTAACACAGATTTATGTCAATTCCAAGGGCTAATGGATCTTTTCACTGTAAATGTGACACTTTTGATATTTGGTTACGAGTTTTTTAGTATTCATTGGCTATACTATTCATTGTTTAACATTACTTTCTTTACCATATTTTCTTTATTTTTAGGGGCCATTAGTGAAGGTTTATTGATGTTGTAAATCTTATCCATTACAGGTAAAGGTAATGTTTGTTGCAATAGACAAAAAACATGGCTTTAGATGAGCAATGGACTTATGATGTTGTGTTGCATATAATGAGATGGATTTATCAATTTATTTTTTCCTTTGTTTTTCACATTGGTCACAGGCTCAATAGATACATGTATCAATTAGTTTTTTCACAAGTTCAATCGATAGATTCATCAATTTCCTTTTACCTCTATGTTTTCTTTTTAGCTTGCTCACAGGCTCAATAATGTGGGTCTTTTTAATTTTGTCTTTTCATCTTTAGATCATATAAGTTTGTTGTGTGGTTCCAAATGTAATATGATATTCCTTGTAGGGAAGGGACTTAGAAGAAAGAGAGATGGAAGTTTTTTGGGAACACTTTTATTTACTTGTAGGTTAAAATTTATATGTTGATTTGCTTTATTTTTTGGAATTTTTCATGTTAAGCTAATTAAATATCACTCTTTTAGTTCATTATTACAATATATGCTCATTTATTAGTAAGAGTAAAATAATTTTCTGAATTATCTTATAGTGAAAAAGGATTTCATTGTAAACCTTATCATCTAATAATTTTATAACTTTATCATTTAACTTCAACTAACTCGAGGAATCTTATAACTCTACCAAACTTCATTTAATTGTTCATTGCATCTTTGCATAGAAAGACAAATACCAATGTTTATTTATATTACATCGTTTTGGATCAAAAGACGAGTGATGTTTTTTTGGTTTTAGAAGAAAACATGCTATGATAGGATAAGTAGATTTCTCAGAGCTTGCGTTTTTTTGGTTTTAGAAGAAAACATGCTATGATAGGATAAGTAGATTTCTCAGAGCTTGCTTATTGTTGAATTGATATGAAAATAAAGTAGAACTTAATTATATTTTGTAAATCAAGTAACAAATAATTATTTATTTATTTATTAATAATATTTTTTTTGTTTTGATTTTTTTTTATAAATTACAACCTAAATGCTGCAATGTGTATATTCATTTCTCAGGCCTCACAAAATAATATCGGAGGTACATTATCATGCGTACATCTGCCAGACAAGTCTATGAATACATTCCATTTCCGAGCCAAATGGTCAGGAATTAATGGATAGCAAGAAGTATGGACTCTTACTACGATAAAATCTAATCTGCTATCTACATTCAACACGATCTTTTCGTGGTGGAGGGTTTTGAGGTGCATCTGAAGAATTGAAAGGCAATGGAGGATTGCTCACATCTTCTCCATTCCCTTCTAACATTTGAACAACTCTGCTCATATGAGGACGATCTCTCGAGTTGTACTGAATGCACCACAATCCAACTTTAGTCAGTCTCCTCGCCTTCTCTTCATCTTCCCCTTGAATTTCTCTTTCTCTTCCTCCTCCCAATCTCATCCCCAACTCCTCACTCTCAAGCATCTTGAAAGCCCACTCAGGAAAGTACAAGCGACTGGAACGACTCACATGCACATCGATATTCTTTCTCCCGCCAACAATCTCAAGCAGGAGCATACCGAAACTATAGACATCTGATTTATCAGTAACAGGACCCATTTGTCTGTCACACACCTCTGGCGCAACATATCCCGGCGTCCCTCTCACGGCCGTCACTGAAATATGGTCGTCTTCCTTCCCACAAAGTTTGTTTTGCCAGACCGAAATCAGAAACTTTTGGTGTGAACTCTGCATCGAGCAATATATTGTGAGGTTTGATGTCGAAGTGTATGATACGCTTCTCGCAATCTTGGTGTAAATATGCAATTCCACGAGCCGTACCCAAAGCAATT
>SNQJ01S0196203.1:0-17432 GCA_010110895.2 Picea sitchensis
AACCCTTTTACCAATACTTACAATCGGTGACAAGAAACTCACGACCAAGCTGGGCACTTGGGATGGATGGGTTTTCTTCAACCCACTTGGTTATCGGGTATGAAGGGCATTTTAGCAAAATTAAGTTGATATGCTTTCAAAGACCTATTGTTAGTTCTTCGATTATTCTTAAGCATAGTCCTATAATGCATAGAGAGTTATATTAGACAGTAATGCTTTGAATCTTTGATTTCAAAAGTGTATGAAACTTTGTGCCACTCTAACCATGTTGAGAAGGAATTGGATTATCATGTGCATAATAATCTCTTGTATCATCTTGGCAAGGTTTGTATTCCACAGGGGGAAAAGATCAATTACCGGAAGCATTCTTCTCTTATTGTTGGTCATTTGGTGTAGGCAAGACAATAGAAAATTTGCAAAGATACTGCTACCAGCCTAAAATGAATGAAAGTGTTTCTATATGTTAGGGATGTTAGTTGTGTGCCACAAGTAAAACCTAGCAATCGAAAGAAGTTGGGTTTGTATACTGCTGAATTCCTTCGACCTTGGGAGAGTATTTCTATGGATTTTGTAGGGGGTTTTCCAATGACCAGAGGGGGTCATGTTTATTTGTATGTCATAGTGGATGGTTTCAACAATATGTGTATCTTTATGCGATGTAATAAGCATATCACTGTTGAACAAACAACTCACTTATTCTTTCAAAATGTTTGGGTGCATTTTGGATTGCCTAAGTCATTATTTGATAGATTCTTGATTTGTTGGAAGTTTTGGTCAGTTATGGGCACTCATGGACACCAAACTTAAAAAGAGCACAGCTTTTCATCCATGACAGATGGGTGATGAGAGGTGGTAAGTAGACAGTGGTGCATCTTCTTACGTGCTTATTGCAGCAAGCATCCTCAACTTTAGGATGAGCATTTACACTACATTCAACATCGCGTACAATGAGCTAAACACTCTCTTGACTCAAGCGTCGTCATTTGAAACATGTGTTTTAACTATTTGCCAGAGTCTCCCCTTTGATTTTATCTTTGGGAAGGATATAGGCATGGTATTCAATATGAAGCATTGATAGGGCAGAAAAATTTCATTAGACAAATTGGTCGATACATCAAAGTGAACACAAGAAGCGGTTGGAAGAATTCAGACCAAGTACAAACGAGACATGACAAGCATCACGTGTTGATCCGCAGTTTCAGGTTGGAGATGAAGTTTGGCTTTACATCAGTAGGGAGAGACTTAAAGGAGAAGGTAAAAAAGTTGAAACCGATTGATGGTCCTTTTAAGATTATCAACAAGATTGGTAACAGTAACTGGAACAGATTTTTCCTCCTTATATCACGAGATGTATCTGATTGTTAATGTTGAGAATTTGAAATTGTATATGAGCCTCCGTTGATTGATGATGTGAGGTGTATGTTCAGATTCAACCTATAAGGTGGACTTTCCCCAGAATATCTTACAGGATTGCATGAAGACACCATCCTTTACAAGAGAATGCGAACTTCAAAGCGAGGAAATGTAGAGTATTTGCAAGTTGGTCTTAAAAGGAATTTACAAATCCAAGTAAGGCCAAGTGGATTGAGGTTGGAAGGGTGAGGGAACTATACCTCATCTTCACATAGACTGAAAATAGTCTTTGGGTCCAAAAGCTTCCCAATGGGGAGAGTGTGTCGGGGATCAAATTTTGCTCAAAAATTCAAAGTGTTTGGAATTGCTACAACCGGACGAGTAGACAGCCGTTGTAGACCGCGCAGCTCGTTTTGGCTCAAGCGAACATGTCGGGTAGCGAGATGTACGATCCTATTCCGAATCGTCAAGCAGGGAAATGAAAAAGGTTGCGGTATACGATGCAGTACATCTTGGCGATGGCGATTACCGTGCAATGCGCTAATATGGCGTAATGGTGATGTGGCGGTTGTTGATTGGTAGATGTGGGCAAATGGTGTTTCGACAAGTGGCAGTATGTGGTTGGTGGTTTGGTGCCGCGTGGCCTAGTCATGGGAACGCCCACGTGCTCGATATATTGGTTGTTTGATCAAAATATATATTGGGTCCGTGGGGTTCGGCTACTTGGATCTTCCACCATATAAAACCTTCAAAAAGTCTGGCGATAGCGTACCACCATTTACTCCTTGGTATATATACGGAATTGATATATGGCCCAAGTTTGCTTTATGTTGCATTTGGCGGGGTCGGGTCGGGGCTTAGCCCGGCCCATGGTCATTTGTTATTATGTAGTGACCACACATATCACACGGAGGCGCGCGGAGTTGTATGGAGCCTGGTCTCATGGTTTATACATATGACCACAGCCGGAGCGCGGAGAATGTACAAATGGTTGCTTTCTGGGGTTTAGCCCTTTGTATATCATTGAGTCATGACCTTCGCTGTCCCACAGTGCTAAGCGGTTGAGTTGTGTATAACCATCCCTCAGTTCATCGTTAAAGCGGTTGTGTTTGGTCATAGCGAGGGTTTTCGCGCTTTAGAATTGTGTGTGTGCCGGGTTGAATGAACAAGGGTGCGTTTGTAGATGAGGAGACAACAAGCTTGAAGGAGAGGGACTTCAGGCTAACTTCTTAGTTTTTGGCCAAGCGAGGTGCGAAAAAGAAGCCTAGCTAGGAGTTTTTGGGCTCTAAAGCATTGGAGGCGGTCTGTTGGTTGAGTTTGAGCATTGTAAAGCATGTTAGCACTTTGAGCCAGTGTAATAATATTGATCCATTTGGAAGCTGGACCAGGAGATGCTTGGCCCAAGAGGGGTGAACTCTTTTATCAATTCTTTGTGTTTATGTGCTTATGTTCATTGATTCTTTATTGTTTATTTGTATCTTGAATGAGTAATCCTTTATTTAATGTGTTGCAAAGTTGATCCGTTTGCTTTTAACATAAAATTTTACTGCAAATATTTTCAAGATTTCAAGTCTTCTTTATTTTTTGAATCAGTATAACAACCCAAATTGGGTAGAAATACAAATCCTACTTTGAGTGGTCAAAAGCTCAGACTAGGTGTGAAGCAGAACAGGTAATACCATGGGCTTATCCACGGATGCTAAGCAATTAACTATTTATTTAAATACTACACATTAACAACTTTGTTTAGCATTATTTCATTGATTTTTTATTTACACATTTTCTTTACATCTTCTCAATGGTAAAATCTAGTGAAATAAGTAGTAGGCTAACTTTAAGATTTAGAACTTAAAACATTATACCCAAAATATCAATAACAAAATATCCTTGAAAAATACCTCCTCCTTAGTTTGTAGAAGCTCATCAGTTGTAATGTCGCCCTGAGCGCTTCCAAGTATTCTTTTCCAACTTGCCCAGACTGAAACAACGGAATCCTCCCAACCAACTAGAGACCTGGCTTCTCCAAGAAACCTTTTGGTTTTTTTTGGCCCTCCATGCCCATGACTTAAAGAATAGTAAAGAACAAATGCTCAAAGAAAACTATCACAGATTATCTTCCAAAATTTCACAACCTCTCATCATGCTCCAACCTCCCATCCCCTCCTCTCTACTTCTTCTCCCTATTTATCAAGTTTCCATACACACACTTCCCCAAGTCTCCTCAACCCCCTCATTACTATCCATCAACCTTTCTTATCTAGATATTTTGGCAGGAAAATATTAAAATAAAGGAAACTAAATGTCAAACAATTCAACAAAACAATAAATAAGTCATTATTCTCTTAGATAATTGTGGTCTCATCTATTCAGCAAACATTCAATTAAATGGTTAATGATTTATTTTTAAAGTTACATTAATTACTTATACTGAGTATACATGGGTGTGTGATGGTAGCTAGTGGGACACATATCTTGTATGCATGTACTAGCGATCAAACAATCATTGCCTCTGGTGGATGGTTCCTATATGATCACTTAGACATGTAGGACAACAGATCAGTAATGCATCATTTAATAATTTTTAGCAGACTAAGTGCACTAATTCATCCATAACTCATTTTCAAACTTAAAATATCAATAGGAATCAAAGAGGGTTTAAACATGGTGGGAATCAATTGAGTGAAACAATGGTATCTCTATCTAATCGATTATTCTCAACTAACATTGAAGCATCCTTCCTTCCTAACCTAGCTCCATTTTCCATCCTATCCTTTCCTCTGTTGGACTAAGTTTGAGCATCAAATATATTGACCTAACTCAAAATAAAACCCGTAAGCGAAAGTGTCAAATATCTTGACCAACAATCCCTAGTAGGAAACTGATAATTGCCATCAAACATCTATGGAAGCATAACTTAACACAACCTTCCCATGATTCCAAATTTTGAAGGATAAACAATGGGAAATACCTACACCCCTCCTCATAGAACTAGGTTCAACACCCTATATCAAACCATCTTGTGCAACTACATTTCTTAGAGTCAAATCATCAAACATCCCTCTGGGTAAGTTGTGCATCTTGTCAAAATGACACTTACCATAGATCATAGTAATATTTGAATCATAAATTAAAGAGTAAGTACAACTATAGCATACAATATCTTCATGATGTCCACGACATCCAGTTATATCAATACTATAGTCATTTGAAACATCACATAGCTCATCATCCACAATGGAGTTAGTTCACCAATAACACATATTGATCTGGAACCACATACAAAATTTATATAAGAATGAATATTTTGCATGTCGGCTCAATTAAGAAGTAATATTCCTATTTACGATCATTGCATCTATTATACATTCACAACATAGCTTGAATTTAAATGTAGAACTTACCCATTTTAATTTTTCGTGATTAAACAATCAAATAACTATCTTTGTGTAGGCATATGTCATGTAACATACAAATGGGTCTAGGGTACACATCTCAATGTCTAACAAGTCTAGCTGACTCCCAAACAAATGCTAAACTTTGAGATTATTAAGATTGGTAAAAACAACCTAACTACCTAAGGTCGAAATATGGAATACAGGGAGCTTTTGTCCAAATAAAGGCATTGGTAGGGCTTTGTGCTGATGGAATCCACGATTATTTCAAGGATTTCCTAGTTTTTTCTTTTGCTTCTTTTGATACAATAACCAGCGGTCTTATTCTTGAAAAATGTGGAAGGCCGAGACAACCCATTCCTTCTTTGTAGTAGAGGCATTAAAGAGATGCATAAATGGAATTATGGAATACATGGAGAAAGCAGGGCCTATGCCTTGGCAGAATGAGAAATACCAAAGATTTTAGAGTCTATGTCTTGCACTCAAAGAGTGGCCGCATCACGTTCATTGACTACATTGAAGGACACATCCTTATACACCACGACATAGAGGAGAGAAGAGGTAAATGGATTGCCAAGATCTCAGAGTTTTACCTAGAGATAAAGCCCAACAAGAAGTTGGTAAAAGGAAGGTTTATACAAGCTGCCGACTGAATCAATTAGGCAGGGGTTAGCTTCATCAGCTTGCTTTCGAGGAAGATCAACAAAAGTTGAGTCGCCTAGCAAAAGCTCTTAGGGTGACTTATCACTTCTTGAGAATGCAAGTACATGAACATTTTACTTTTACGCAGAATTAAAAGCCTTGATGGCATGGGGAAAAGCAGTGAAAGAGATTTAAAACTCAAAGCGATCAGATGTACCTTATTGACCATATCTTGTACTGGAGAGACCCTCTAGGAATGTTTCTAAGGTGCCTGAATCCACAGGAAGCCCATAAAGTTATCTTTGATTTCACAGTGGCCTTTGTGGAGGGCATCATTCTGGAAGACCACAGCTCCTTAAAATTCTCAGGGCTGGGTACCTCTTGGCCCACCTTATTCCTTGCGTGCTTACGTAGAAGTCGAGCTTGCATCAAATGCAAAAGGTTCTGGGAAACAACAACTCAAATCTGTACCACTAAAGCCTGTAGTTTCAAGCACCCTTGCTTTCAATAGTGAAATTTGGACGTTGGGGAAAGTCATCCCCTCCCCTTCAAGTGGTCAACATCGATGGATTATGACTGCAATGAACTATTTCACCAAATTTGTGGATAGAAGCCGCCCCAACTAGGAGTGCTTCACACAAGGTAATTATCAACTTCTGGAGGATATCATAGCTTGATTTGGTTGCCCTATTAGGATTGTCAGCGATATCTTGCTTCTTTCAGTCTAAGCTTACGGTTAAGTTCTGGCAGGTTGAGATTTCCCTAATTAAAACCACTTCCCTATTATCCTCAAAGGAAATGGACTAGAAAAATTTTCCAATAAAAATCCTAATCAAGCTCATTAAAAGATTATTGGAGAGAAACCAATAGAGGTAGAGATTCAAAGCTCAAATTAGCTCTATATGGTCCGATCAAGTGACAACAAAGAAGTCCACGGGCACCTCACATTTTCAACTTGTTTGTGGGACGGAGGCTGTGTTTCCAACTCATTCGGTTACATGTAGCTAAATTCTTTCAAGATCACGAAGAAGATCCAGACCATATGGCGGAGAAGAATTCATCAAGTGATGGAGCTATAACAAGTTAGGGAGCAGGTGATGGACATGGCTCATAGTCATCAATAGAAGATCAAGCATGCCTTTGGCCGGAAGGTCGGGAAGAAGAATTGGTGGGTGATTTGGTGTAAGTGGGATTGCCGGAGGATAGGGGTAAACCTAATAAGTTGTGGCCCTTTGGTTGGGTCCCTTCAAATATCTGAAGTATTCTCAGGCAACACTTACGGGTTAGGATTTTGAAGAAGTTTTTAATGGCTCAATAAATGGGCATTTCCCGAAGAAATGTTTTTGTTTGAGCCTTAGACAACTCCTCTGTTTTTTGTAAATATTGTTTTTCTATTTATTTAGGCTTAATAAATGACTCCATGGCAAAACAACAAGGCACTTTGGGCGCAAAAGGGTTCTTAGAGCATCACAAAGACAACTCTATCCCCCATGGAGCCTAATGTTAGCTACAAAATTAAATTGTAGATTGGTTTTTTCTCTCCTAAAATTCGGGCCCATGAAGCAAAGAAGTAGAAGAGTCGGACTAAAGAGCGCTCACTAAAGGCATTGCGGCTGATGCGAGAAATTCCCCAAGCATATCTCGGAAAATTCTAGTTCGGAGTTCAAGAGTTCAAGCTGGCCGAAGACAAGCTACATTTTCAACGACTAGGATTTGTCGAGGAAGCAAATCGACGATCAATGATAATTCACAATCAACAGAGTCACGCGAGGATTAGTGCCGAGGACATCACCTATATTGCAGAAGTGATATAGGTGAACTAGAGGCAACAAGCTTGAAGGAGGGACTTCCAAGGAGCTACTTTTTAAGTTTTTGGCCAAAAGCGAGGAAGTCTCTCTGAAAAACTGACTAGGGGTTTTGGACTCTGAAGCCATTGGAACGGCAGTCCATTTGTTAGTTTGAGCATTGTAAAGCATGTTTTAGCACTTTGAACAGTGTAATAATGATCCATTGGAAATTTGGACCGGAGATGTAGCCAGAGGGGTGAACTCCTTTATCAATTTGTTGTGTTTATGTGCTTATGTTCATTGATTATCTTCTTTGTTTATTTGTATCTTGAATGAGTAATCCTTTAATTAATGTGTTGCAAAAGTTGATCCATTTTCTTTTTAACACATAAATTTTACTTACAAATATTTTCAAGATTTCAAGTCTTCTTCATTTTTAGATCAAGTTGGTGCTCCGAGCCTTGGTTTGAGACTTGATTATTTTACAAGTCTTTGTTTACTTAATTCTCACGAGGTTGAAACTCTCACAAGAGGGAGAAGGTCAACTTGTGGAGCAAGTTCTCATCCTTCAAGAATGAAGCATATACAATCTGCACTTAAGTTTCAAGGAGGCATTCACCAAGTATGGCTCATGAAAGAGTCATGAACATGTTCCTACGAAGATAGAAGATCTCCCGAAGGTTGTCATGGGATGAGAGAGATGATGAAGATCTTGATGGAAAGGAATACATTGTTGCAAGGTGAAGGCTCCAACCACTCAAAGCATAAGGCGGTGGTGAAAAACTCAAATGGAAATGGAGGGAATGGTGCTTCTCCACCACCCTCTCCTCCATCTTCTTCTTCTTCTTCTTCACCGGTTCTAGATAACAATTCTCCAAAGGGACATGGTGAAACTCCTTGTAAATTCCTTCATAAAAGCTTGATATAAATTTGAATTTCCAATATACAATGGAGAAGTTAATGTTGATAAGTTAGATAATTGGATACATTCAGTTGAGAATTTATATTGTAGAATACAAAAAATTCAAGATGATGAAACCAAAATTCAAGCTTGCTTAGTTAAGTCCAGGATGAGTGCAACACTTGCTTGAGTGGGAATCAAGACTCGGAGGACATGAAAAGCATGGGTAAAATTTTGATTTTGGAATGATTTCATTGTTGCAATTAAAAACAATTTTATCCATTGTATATAACAAAAAGGCTACTATGGAATGTAAAAATTTTAGACAAGCTAAAAGGACATAGTGTGCAAAGCTTTACTCAAGAATTTGGAGAAGAGATATGGTTTTGGGAATAGATTTGTCATCTCAAGAAACTTTACTCAAATACATGGAGCTTTACATAGTTATTTGAGACACTTATACTCGTGTTTTAATCCTTCAAATCTAGATGAAGTTTGTGTTGGAACTACTCATTTGGAGGCTTGAGAGGAAGGAGAACACTCATGCTTGGGTAGCTGAGAGACTTTCAGCCATGGAGACAAAGGAAAGAGAAGAGTTAGAGTAGGAAAGAATGTTGTTTGTTAAGAGGAGAAAATTCATGTAAACATTTCATTAAAGATGGCTGTGATGAAGACCATTGTTGGAAGATTCATCTTGAAAGAAGACCAAAGTTTGGCAGCAACAACAAGAGGGAAGTCAAGGAACTCACTTGAAGCCATTCCAGCGAGTTTAGAGTTGGATTCGGGTGATGGGAAACAAATATCCACAGCCATGGTTTATCAAGGTAATGGTTCTAAAGCAAGTACTAGTTCTTCAAATAATATCAATGTAACTCAACCAGAAAAAGAGAGAATTGAACTTTTCTGGGGTTGTTTCAAACATACTAAGATAGATACTCTGTTTGATCTTTGTGGATCTCAAACAAACCTTATTCCTGAAGCATTAAGAAATTAAAGTTGGAAACAATTCCACATCCTAAAGCCATACCCTCTTGGTTGGATATGTGATAATGCTAAGTTACAAGTAACAAGAGGAGGAGTTAATAAACTTAGGTTTGTTATCGCATGAAATTTAAGTTGATAGGAATTAGAGCTTGATATGATTTGTTGGGATATGTGGTATTGTGTGGGAAGCCATTATTTGTGCGATAGGGAAGCTATTTTTTCATCGTCATGAGAATAAGTATCATTTGTTTAAATATAGGGTTAAAGAGATACATTGTTAGAGATTACACTAAGAAAATGAATTTATCACTTATAAATGGGACAAATGAAGAAGTGTGGTTAATGCTAGTAGGAATTTTGTTCTCTTAATGATCCAAACCTAAAAGAAGATAATTTAAGCAGAAGCTACATTTCCAAGGTTGGCAATCTGAAGTTGAAAATCAATTTATGAATTTGTTAATCGGTATGATGAAATGTTTAAAGAAAGCACCCTAAAGGGGTTACCTCGAAATGAAGTCAACATGAGATCCAATTGTAGAAATATTTCCCTCTTCCAAACATTGGTATGTATAGAATGTCAGGAGTTATGGAAAATGTTGTGAGATTAAAAAACAAATTCAAGAGTTGTTCAACAAATGGGTTATTGTACCAAGCTCATCACAATTGGAGATCCACATGGATCTCCAATTGTGTTAGTGCCAAAGAAAGAAAGATAGTGCAGTAAGTATTATGTGTGTTATTTGGGGCTTTGAACAAAATTACAGTTAGATATATCCTCTTCCTAGAATTGATGATTTGCTTGATCCAATTAAAAGATGCCAAATGTTTCACTAAGTTAGATTTGAGAGCGGATATGTCCCGGTCGGAGGGTATGGGGAGACACATGGAGAGACAACTTTTAAAAACTAAAGCAATTTGTTTGAATGGATGGTAATGCCTTTTGGACTTTACCAATTACTGCTACTTTATGAGAGTTATGAATGATGTCTTAAGGCCTTTGGATGGTTATTTTGTATATCTACTTGGATGATATTTTTGATTTTTAGCAAATCTAGAGAAGAGCATATTGAACATATGAAACAAAGTTTTGGATGTTTGAGAAAAAGAAAGTTGTTTTGAAAGTTGTCCAAATGTGAATTGGCAAAACTTCACTGTTACTAGGCACTGTGTTGGTGTTGATTAGAATTGAAGTCCTCGAGGTCAAAGTGATTTTGGAATGGCCCAGGCCCAACAATATGACAGAGGTAAGAAATTTTTGGGAGGCTTGACTCAATAATATTGGAGGGCTGTACTTTAGCTTTCTTCATTCTTGACTCCATTACATCTTGTGTGATGTAAGTGTCAGCGAGGTTTCCAATGGGGAGACAAGCAACATAAGGCTTTTGATAATTTGAAATAAAAGATCAGTTTAATACATGGGTTCTTGCACTTCCAATTTAAGACAACCTTTGAAATCGGATAGATGCAAACAATTATGCAATGGGGTGATTTTGCTACAGAGTATGGTAAACCCATTTGTTTTCATTATGAAACATTTAATGGTGTCATGATTAACTATCCTACTTATGATGATAAGTAATTGTATTCATTGGTTCAAAGTGTAAAAAATGGAAACATTATTTGTTGGGGAAAGAAACCATTATTCCCACCGATCATCAACCACTACAATACATACAATCACAAACAAATCTACAACAAACAAGGCACTTGGTCGGACGGTTTCTTCAATAGTTTCACTTGGTTGTCCGAGGTATAAGAAGGGCATTTTAACAAAGTCGTTGATATGATTTCCAAAGGCCTATTATTAGTGCTTAGTTATTCTGCTTATAGTCCTATAATGCATGAAAGTTATGTGGGCAATATGCTTTAGATATTGATTTCAAAGAAGTGTATGAAACTTTGTGCCACTCTAACCATGTTGAAGGGTGGTTATCATGTGCATAATAATCTCTGTATCATCTTGGCAAGTTGTGTATTCCATGAGGAAAGTCAACATTTATAAGGCATTCTTCTCTTATTGGTCATTGGTGTGGGCAAGGAGCGGTGGCTAATTTGCAAGGTGCCTCTTGGCCTACAAAATGAATGAGGAGTGTTTCGCGTTATGTATGGGGATGTTCGTTGTGCGCTACAAGTAAGTCTAGTAATCAAAAGTTGGGTTTTGTACACTCCACTTCCAATTCCTTCGACCGGAGTATTTCTATGGATTTTGTAGATTGGTTTACCTATGTCGAAATGAAATCATGATTATCTTTATGTTGTGGTTGATCGATTTAGCAAATGTGTATTTTGATACCTTGTACTAAGCAAGTAACAATGAGAACAAACGGAACAGATGTTCTTTCAAAATGTTGGGTGCATTTTGGATTGCCTAAGTCCATTATTTCACATTCGAGTTCTTGATTTGTTGGAAGTTTTTGGTCAAGTTTATGGGCACTCATGGACACCAAACTTAAAAGAGCACAGCTTTTCATCCACAAGCCGATGGTGGGGAGCGGAGGTGGTAAGGGTGGGCAGTGGTGCATCTTAGGTGCTTGTGCGTGGCATCCTAAACTTTGGGATGAGCATTTTACACTACATTCAACTTATCGTCTGATCAGGCTTCGCCTCTGCAGCTCAAGATTCTCCATTTGAGGCATGTTTTGCCTATTTGCCCAAGTCTCCTTTAGATTTTATCTTTGGGAAGGATATAGCTGTCGATGGTCAATATGACATTGGGCCAGGGCAGAAAATTTCATTGAACAAATTCCGTCGATACATCAAATGGTACAAGAGCCGTTGGAAAATTAGGGCCAAGTACAAGGCGAGGAACTGACAAACATCACGATGTTGATCACAGTTTCGAGGTTGGAGATGAAGTTTGGCTTTACATGGTAGGAGAGACTTAAGGAAGGTAAAAG
This sequence comes from Picea sitchensis, assembly GCA_010110895.2. Taxonomy (NCBI): domain Eukaryota; kingdom Viridiplantae; phylum Streptophyta; class Pinopsida; order Pinales; family Pinaceae; genus Picea; species Picea sitchensis. The sequence continues at coordinate 11,957 of SNQJ01S0196203.1, forward strand.
TTGAAACCGATTTGATATGGTCCTTTTAAGATTATCAACAAGATTGGTAACAATGCCTTTGTTTCAGGATTTTCCCTCATATATATAGAGGATGTATACGGTTGTTAATGTTGAGAATTTGAAATTGTATGGAGCTCTACGGTGATTGATGATCGTGAGCATGTTCAATTCCTTCTTTTGCACGTTCCCTAGAGTATCTTACAAAAATACATAAAGACACACCATCCCTTGGCGGAGGATGTGAACTTCAAAGCGAGGAAATGTGGAGTATCTTAGGTTGGTCTTAGGAATTTCTAAAATCCAGAGTAAAGACCAAGTGGACAGGTTGGAAGGGTGAGGGAACTATACCCTCATCTTCATAAAATGAAAATAGTCTTTGGAGGTCCAAAAGCTTCCATCAGAGGTGTGATCCGGGGATCAAATTTTACTCAAAAATTCAAAGTGCTTCCGGAATGCGCTTCAAACCCGGACGAGGCGTGGAGCCTTGTCGTTCTTGAACCCAACGCCAACTCGTTTAGATCTCAAGCGAACATCGGGGAGGCGAGAGATATTGCGATCTCTGTTGAATCGTCAAGCAGTGAAAAGGGTTATTTTACGTAGGTCTGTCTGTTGTGGCTGGGTCGTACGACCGTACGCTAATATGGAATGTGGTGACGTGGTAGTTGTTGATTGGCATATGTGGATGAATGGTGTTTGGACACGTGGCGACCTGTGGTTGGTGGTTTGGTTCCCGCGTGGCTAGTCATGTAGCGCGATACTATTAGTTGTTGATCAAAATATAATATTGTTGGAGTCAGTGAGTTTAGACGCCCGGATCTTCCCTATATAAAGCCTTCAAAGTTAAGCCGATAGCATGTACCACCATTTACTCCTTGTTATATATACAAATTGATATATATTTAACTTTACTTTATGTTTTGACGCATTTAGTAGCGGGGGGTGAATTGAGGGTGCTTAGCCCCGGCTCGTGGTCGTATTGTTATTACATGTGACCACATATCACACGGAGCGCATGCGAAGTTGTATGGAGCCTAGTCACATGGTTTATACATATGACCACAACCGGGAGCGCGCGGGAATCTACAAATGGTTAACACGGTTTAGCCCTTTTTGTATATGCGTGAGGTCATATGACCTTCATGTGCTCGAGTGCTAGGACGGTTAAATTTGTGGCATGCTAGCCATCCTCGGTTAAGCATCGTTAGGCGGTTGCGTTAGGATTGCCGGGTTTTCACGCTTTAAGTGCGTGTGCGGTTGGGTATGAACAAAGGGTGCACTTTGGAGTCATAGGTAACAAACTTGAAGGAGGGACTTCCAGGAGGCCTAATTTCTTCATTTTTTGGCCAAATAAGATGCCGAAAAATCTTAGCTATGGGTTTTTTGGATGCTCTGAAGTCATTGGAGTAGTTTGTTGGTCAGTTTGAGCATTGTAAAGCACGTTTTTAGCACTTTGAGCAAATAATAATAATATGATCCATTGAATGGCTGGGCTTAAGGAATGTAGCCCAAGAGAGGGTGAACTCTTTTATCAATTGTTGTGTTTATGTGCTTATGTTCATTGATTATCTTTGTTGTTTATTTTAATCTTGAAGTGGTAAATCCTTTAAATAATGTGTTGCAAAGTTGATCCCATTTGCTTTTAACACATAAATTTTACTTGAAAATATTTTCAAGATTTCAAGTCTTCTTCATTTTAGATCAATGTAACAACCCAAATTGGTAGAAATACAAAATCCTACTTTGAGTGGTCAGTAGGCTTCATTATTGAAACGGGCTCTGATACCATATGTAGAACCCGTCCATGGGATGCTAAGCAATTAACTATTTATTTAAATACTTTCACATTAACAACTTTGTTTTTAGCATTATTTCATTGATTTTATTTACACATTTCTTCTACATCTTTATTTACACATTTCTTCTACATCTTCTCAATGATAAATCTAATAACATGATGAAATAAGTAGTAGGCTAACTTTAATATTTAAGAACTTAAAACATAATTATACTCAAAATATCAATAACAAAATATCACTGAAAAATACCTCTTCCTTAGTTTGTAGAAGCTCATCAGTTGTAATGTAGTCCTGGGCGCTTCCAAGTATTCTTTTCCCGCTTGCCTAGAGTGAAACAATGAAATCCTCCCTGCCAACTAGGAGCCTAGCCGGCTTCCTAGCTCCAAGAAACCTTTCAGTTCCTTGGCCCTCCGTGCCCGTGAATCCAAGAACAACAAAGAACAAATGCTCAAGGAAAACTAACGCAAGAATCATCTCTTCCAAGAATTTCACAACCTCTCATCATGCTCCAACCTCTCCATCCCCTCCTCTCTACTTCTTCTTTCTATTTATCAAGTTTCCATACACACTTCCCCAAGTCTCCTCAACCCCCACTCATTACTATCCATCAACCTTTCTTATCTAGATATTTTGGGAAAATATTAAATAAAACTAAATATAAATGGCTTGCATTAAACAACAATAAATAAAATAAAAAAGTCATTATTCTCATGCTAGATAATAAATTTTATTTGATAATTTTCCTCAAAATGTACATAACACTCCACCATGCTCATTTAATTCATCACACCCACTATCTATCAAATTCAAGAAAATATTTAATGCTTCTAGATATTTGTATGCAATATAATTTACATATTCAATAAACATTCAATTAAATAGTTAATAATTTATTTTTAATAATTAATACATTAATTACTTATACTATTATACATGGGTAGGGTATGTGTGCATAGCTAGCAGACACATATCTTATGCATGTACTAATAATAAACAATCATTGCCTCTAGTGCATAGTTCCTATATGATCACCAAGATATGTAGGACAACATATCAAGTAATGCATCATTTAATAATTTTAACGAACTAAATTACACCAATTCATCAATAACTCATTGTCACACTTAAAATATCAATAGCAAATCAAAGAGGGTTTTAAACATGGTAGGAACCAAGTGAGTAAACAATAGTGGCATCTCTAATCCCCAATCAGTATTCTCAACTAACAACAAAGCATCCTTCCTTCCTAACCTACTTCCATCTTCCATCCTATCCTTTCCTCTGTTGGACTAAGCTGGAGCGTCAACTATATTGACCTAACTCCAGATAGAACCCATAAGCGGAAGTGTCATGAATCTCGACCAAGCTTCCCCAACAGGCAACTAGTAGTCGTCATCACACCTCTAGGGGAGGGTGACTTCACACAACCCTCCCACGACTCTAGGTTTTGGAGGATAAACGGTGGGAGATACCTCCACCCCTCCTCATAGAACTAGGGTCAACACCCTATATCGAGCCATATTGTGCAACTATTGTTCTTAGAGTCACTTCATCAAACATCCACTTTGGGTAAGTTGTGCATCGTGTCAAAACCACACTTACCAGAGATCATAGTAATATTTCAAATCATAAATTAAAGAGTAAGTACAACTTATAGCATACAATATCTTCATGATGTCCACGACATCCCAATTACCTCAATACTATAGTCATTTGGCTATCACATAGCTCATCATCCTGTAGGTTAGTTCACCAATAACACATATTGATGCATATACATCACAAATTTCTATAAGAATCCATATTTACATCGACGCTCAATTAAGAAATGTATTCCTATTTACATCATGCATTTCATCTATTATACATTCACAACATAACTGGAAATGGTATACATGTACTGAACTTACCCATTTCTTAATTTTCATGTTCAAATAATCAAATAACTATCTTTGTCATGAGCATATATCATGTAACATACAAATAGGTCTAGAGGTACACATCTCAATGTCTAACCAAGTCTAACTGACTCCAAACAATGCTAAATTTTGAATTATTAATAGCATACAATATCTTCAAGATGTCTACGACATCCCAAAGTACCTCAATACTATAGTCATTTGCTATCAAGTATAGGCTCTATCATCCTGTAGGTTAGTTCATTAATAACACATATTGATGCAGATAAATCAAAAATTTATATAAGAATCCATATTTGCATCGACACGCCCAATTAAGAAATGTATTCCTATTTGCATCATGAATTGCATCTATTATACATTCACAACATAACCTGAATTGGTATATATAAAATCAACTTACCCATTTTAATTTTCATGTTCAATCAAATAATTATCTTGTCATGAGCATATATCGTGTATCATACAATTAGGTTTAGAGGTACACATCCAATGTCTAACAAAGTCTAACCAACTCCAAACAAATGCTAAACTTAATAATTCAAAGTTTATCATATTAGTAAACAACAATGTTCTAACTATCTAAGGTGAAAATATGGGGCATTACATTTTCTTCCTTATTGTATTTCATAAAGTTTTTTTATCAAAAGAAGCTTCTAAAAAGGTTCTCTCTTTAATGATTCAACATACCTTGACCTTTGTTCTGTCTTGATTGATTTTAGAAATATTTCAAGAAGGGAATTCTTCATGTCTCCTTCTGATAAGGCTTTGATTTGAGCTAGCATCTGTGCTTCTTGGTCACCAACATTGTTCAACATGTAGATTTTTATCTTTTCTCTAACATTGATTGGCTCGCATTCAATCGAGATATTAGAACCATCTTCACAAGAATGTGGTTAGATTTACATTTCACTCTTGATTCATCAAAACTTTCTTCGAAAGTTATATCTAAACCCGTGAGGCACTAGTGGATTTTGAAACAACCTTGTTGCATCGATGTACCTTATTCTCTCTTTGGAAAGGGATTGTATGTGCATTGGTTTTTTTCATGATTATTTGACCCACATCTGTCGCAATGTGTTCTCAGGGCTAATTGTTTGCTAGCCTAAGCTTCTTTAGATTTTTGTTTAGATTGTTTTCCTTTTGACATCCTTGAATTTTTTTTTTCAGACAACAGGTGCAATGTGTCTATTTTCCACGATCCAACACCCAACTGCTGTCACCGATGAGCTGGAGTTTTAATTTGATGTCTCTCAAGATCATAATAAGGTGTTTTGGGTCTGCACTGTGATCTTTTCTTTTCTTTGAAATCTTTTTTTGCTTTTTTCTTTTCCATGTGGTCGAAAAATATATAGACCATAATTTCACATATAGATTCTATGTCCTGTAGAAGAGATAAATCCCATTTATAGAGTTATGGACTCTTCATATTTACACACAACCCTACTAGATCTTTAGTAATGAGAGAATAAATCCCTTCCCATGTGTACATCTCATAAGGAAGCTTAGAAACTTTCTGCATTTTTCAGATACTCTACAAATTTATAGGGTATGGAAACCAAGTAAACTTGTTTCCATAAAAGGTTTTGACTATCTTGGACCTCAAAGATTCTTTGTGTCCAATCCTTATGGAATTATTCATATTCTAATGTCTTTCTACATTTCATGTTCATAATGATTAGCTCATGTTTGTCTACTAATTCAGATTCAGTTCCACACCAATGTTCAAGGATTGTTGTGGTAAGGGCTCCTATCATTTTG
>SNQJ01S0196204.1:0-12961 GCA_010110895.2 Picea sitchensis
AATAGAAAGAGCCCCCCATCGAGGTGACAGTGGGTGGGGAAGCTCCTGTTACGCCGGTTTCAAGCCCTGACTCAAGCCCTTGGAACTATCCTACAAACCGTGCGATAACAGGCACATTTACCTTCTTGGACTTGTATCAGGTTCATTTGTTTCATGTACTTGTTGTATCTCACATTCTTTACATCACATATATAGAGTTATATCCCAAACTGGTTTTCCCTGGGGGGTTTTTGTCCAGGGTCGTGTCCTATTTTCATGTATGCTAGAGTTTAGAACAACATTATATTAGTTGTAAAGATCTAGAGATGTGTTATATATTTGAGTTATGCATGTGTTAACCTATTGGCTACTAAAACTACATGCTAGAGCACCTTAAAGCTTATGTAACCATAACTAAAACAGCAGAAAAGTTCCTGAAAAGTTTGCTGTTATAAAACAGCAGAAAATAAGTGTTTGACAGTTGAAACTTAGAGCCAACTTCAGGTCAAAGACAGACCTAGTTGGCAGCCTGTTAGGACCTCAGATTTCTTAATGGATGAACAATTATTGAGTATTCATGCAACATTTTGTTTCAATTCTAGTATTTTGATTCACTCTTAGTATTAAGATTCAATTTTTATTTTTTTGCTTTACGCAACCTAAAATTGAAAGCCCAAAAAATCATATAAGCCTATAAAATGAATCTGGCAGCGATTGTTGCGTTGGAGGGTCCACCAATAAAGGGTGGGGATTGCATCTTGAGGATTTTATCTTGATGGGCTCGCATATGTTGATGGAGGTCAAAAACTTGCATTAATACCTTGGTTCCACTTTGGGGAAACTATTGTAGAGGTATTGGGTAGTACATCTATATTAGTGATGCCACTAGGGACAAAGATGCTACTACATTTGCTTTCCTTTATATATACATAGATCCTAACAAAGGGCTTCCTGATCAAATTGCCTGCAATACGGCAAACACAACTGGCCTAGGTGTTGGATTATAAGCATAATGCCTTTCAGTGCAAGTTTTGCTTTGAACATGGGTATCTGGTAGCTTCTTGTCCAAAAGCAAAGGGTCTCACGTTGTCTAATGGGAAGCAAAAGTCTCCTTTATCCTCCTCTTGGTGGAAGAACTCGACCAATACTCATAACAAGGTGAAGCCTTCCAAGCTCCCTACAGACATCTCCGAGTCAGTTGTTCCTTCTAGTATTGTCATGTCCCCCATCTCTCTGTAATGTACAATGTAATATACCTAGGGAGGATCCCAGCATGCTTCCTCCAAGGGTAGGAGCACTATTCTTGTTTCTGAGCAACACACTTCTTCAATTGTAGTGGTGGCATGACCCTAATTTGTAAAACAAAGGCACGACTTTGATGATCAAGACAATGTGGCTTGAACTTCAACTCCCGATGAAGATTGTTAGCATCTCACGATCATTGATGTCCTTGATGCCTGCACTAAGGCTGCAGATTGGCTGGATGTCAAGAAACTCAAAGGAAGGAAAGGAAAGTAAGATGGAGCTTGAGCTCCGTTGCGTTTCATAGTTTTCTTTTATGTCAGTAACAAGTAGGCCCCATGGGCTGTTTATATTAGTCTCGATGACTGGATGTTTTGGTTTAAACTAACCCACATCTTTTGAGTTTTGGCTATGCTTGTGGAGGCTGTGATTGTGACCCTTTTTGTATTGAAGCCCTGTACACATTGCTTATCAATAGAGTTTAAAGGAAGCTTTAATTAAAAAAATTGTTTTATGAGCTTCCATTTATTTTTGTCAATGTAAGGTGGAGGTGCTTTAGGCACTATTGACTGATGAATTACTATTGGTATTTACCTTGTCATATTGATTACTTGTCATTTTTGAATGTTAATCATATCTCTTGGCTGCCTCTATTACTATGGGTTAGTAAGTGTTTTATTTGAACAAATTCATTGATGGTAGATTAAATCAGTTCTCTGTTATTGACTTCCAGGTAACGGGGTTAAGTCATAACCTGATGGTTGCTTGGAGGAGAATTAAGTAAACTAGTTGTTGGCATTTCTGTAATCTTTGTCATAATCATATCAATTGACTACTTGGCTATTGAGGCTATTTTTTCTGAAAGGAGTGTATTTTGGCATATAGTATTTTGCTTTTGCTCAATTTGGAACTTCTATATGCAAGAGTTGATTCTCTTTTATGAAATATTTGTCTTTATTCACGTTTTCTTTCTATGTTGGACAATATTTAGTATTTTTCCAATTTCAGGATGGGGCATAATAATATGGGAATGTTTAATGCAGGTTGAAGAACACTTGGTTGGTCGTGATGGTAAGTCAAGAAACTTAATTCATTAGTGTAAGGGAATGAAACTACATCTTTATTGCTGTTATAATGATTGTAAGAAGACATTATTTTGACACTCACAGATGACTAAAATTTCTCAATGAGAAATCGACATACATTAATACATCAAGGTGGGGGTAGCTAATCTATAGAAAGCATTATATACAATAAAGATTTAAAAAAAAAAAAAAAACTGCTTGGAAGTCGAAATGATTATAGAAACATAACAAACATAACAAGCGAAAGGATTTTTCCTATAATGTGCATTAACCCCCAAATATATGTGTTAGATATAACCAATGCAACTTCCTTGACAAACTACATCGTCATGCATAAGAAATGTTATAACTAATAAATATGAAGAAAGCAGGCTAGAAAACAGGGGAAGATGATCACTTTTCATTAAATGGGACAGGGGTGAAATAGTTGCTAGTGTCTGATGAAGGTTTTAGTCGTTGACTAAGTTATTGTAAATGGTTAGTAGTCGACCCCGTTATCATAATTTGTTCCGTGGGACCTACTAACTTCTGGCATGACTTTAAGAGCAGCATCCGTCACAATTTGCAATGAACAATTTCAAATAATTGAATGGAGGAGGATTTCTTCCTAGATAAAGAGATGTCTACCGACTTTCTTTTTGTTTGCATGAATTTTATATGCTCTAAACTTATGGTTTCAGTTGGTCCAGATAATGCTAATATATCAAGTAATTATGTTACGTTATCTGTATTAATTCATGCTGATGACATCAACAGGTGGTGAAGCACTTTTTCTTTGACAAAATAATTGCATCATTCACCATATGTTGGTGGTTAATTCCTACTGTCATACAAATGACTATCAACGATTTGAGATAGATGTAAGTAAGATGTGCTCTTTTGTATAGAACTAGCAAGAGAGGTGGCGAAGTAAACGTGGTTCTGCAAAGCTTAAACATTAATATATCATGTTTAATTGAGAATGTTGTCAACTTTCTCTTAGACAATGGGGCCTTGGTTCAGTTGTGAAGTCGGCAGAGTATTAAGCTGTCCACCAAAGCTCCATTCTTGCTTATGGTCTTCCTCACTCTAATGACATGTCTCAAATAGGTGTTGACATATTGTAACTTCAAAGAATATTCTAATTAAATTCGAGTTATTATTCTATAGATTAAATCCCCTTTTGCGGATTGACCAAGTCGGGTCTTGTATAAGATCAAATCCCCTTTTTGGATTGGCCAAACTACATTTGTATAGTGGTAATTGTAAAGTCGGCCCCTAGTAATTATAAAGTGGTTTTAACCACTTCTAGGAGAAGTCGGCCCCACTAAGTGAAGTGACATAACCCTAGTGCCTTCTCAACTAGTATTTATATGTGAGGATGATGCCTCATTTGCACACACTCACACTCACTCATCTAGTGTGCATATCTTGAAGGAAGTTGCAGTTGCAGGAGGAAGGAGAAGAGAGGCACATGCTCAGTCTTGGTTTATCTTTGGTGTTTTGGTCTTAGTCTTGGCATTGTATTGGCAATCTATTATTGAGGAAGTTTTTGTTGGGTTTTCTCTCCCATGAGGGTTTCCTAGGATAAAATATTGCATTCCTTGTGATTGTGTTTCTTTCAGTCATCCTTTTTATGCTGTTGTTTTGGAAATGCATGGAATGCTCATGTAATTTGGAAATAACCTAATAACAACGCTAAAACTTAACAATAGGGATGGGGCTAGGTGCATGTCCAAGGTGATTTTGTTGGAGTGGTTACCACTTATAATTGGCACCTAATTTGAATGGAGTTTGCGTTATGCAATGTAACCCCTGACCTCGGGGCATGTTTCATGAAGCAACTACTAGGAAAAAGTGAAAAAAATCTATACTGGATGTATATCTAAATGCTATATAAGTTCCTATCTATGTTGCACTAGGGATACATCCTGACCTAAGGTAAAGGGATGGTGGTAAACGTCCATAATTTCTTATAGACCTCCCTGAGAGAATAAGGGATGCCTCATGTCTTTTGGAGTTTAGGGGTTCTCCTTGACTTCTTTGAATTGTCCAAGGGATAACTAGGTCTTCCTGAGAAAGTTAGGGGATGGTTGGGTGCCCCCTCTCAAAACCAATACCCCCTTACTAAAAGCAAATTAAAAAAATGGGCCTCTAACACACTAACAATATTTTAATATATTCTTTGGGCATGCTGGTCCAACAAAACATTAGAACAACATGATTGTGAGCAGCCTTAAGAATGGTAGTTTTTTGAGTGCTGAAGTATGAAAGATCAATAGTTTTTAGTTGGTTTGGAGCTTCAATTGGGTAGCAGTGTAAATTTTGGAATTATTGACATGGAGCTTAACAAGAGAAATCAATCTTGAGGAGGAAGGTACATCAAATCCTTGGACAAGCTTGGTTGTTGTATCATTCATTAAATGGCATTCAATTGGATGAGGTTAGTGATGACAATGATGCAACGAAACCCAATGAGGCTCACACATTTTTGGATAGCCTTGAAGTATAAGATCATAATTTTAAGAATTTGATAATCCACACACATTCCTCATTTGCCATCCCTCTTCGGAACCATCATGATGGCTTATTCACATGGTGAAGAGCTAGGTTGGATGTGCTTCTTTATCTAACGAAGCTTGAATTTGTTTCATTATCTCATCATCTTAAGTAATGAAGTTTTGTGCTATGCCTCATTGGGTAGAACAATCCTTGTTATAGGGAAATAATGTGTTTAATCACACAACTTGGAGGCATACCTTGAGGTTTTTGAATCCGTTCTACATAGCATTGTAGCAAGACATTGAAATGCTTCTACTTTCCCGTCTTTTTTCGTTGTGTTGAAACTTTACACACATTTGGTCCTTCGAGTTTTAGCATCGATAGGAAAGTATAAACTTTTCTTCCTTCTTTGGTTGCAGGACAAGTAATGCAATTTGACCTTAGGTGTGATAAGTCTTTGAGCTCCTGCAACCAAATCCAACTGTAAGGGTATTGGGCCTTTCTGCACTGACACCAAATGGGTTTGTCCATATCTACTTGGTATGTGCTAGTAGTGTTGAAACTTCACACGCAATTGGTCCTTATAGTTTTAGCACTGATTGAAAAGTGTAAATTTTTCTTCCTTCTTTGGTTGCAGGACAAGTAATGCAATTTGTCCTTAGGCGTGATAAGTCTTTTGACCTCCTGTAATGAAATCCAATTGTAAGGGTCTTGGGCCTGTTACCGTCCAAACTAGCTACCGTCCAAACTAGTAGACTACCAAGGTTTGTAGTCTGCTATGGTAGCAACACAAAGGATAGGTGCCCAATGTCACCACAACACCCATCCTTCGTTGTTTGAGCCAAACTCCTACACTAAGAGGCTTGGGGAGGCTTCCAAAAAAATGTTACCTTCCAAACTAGCAAATCACCAAGATTCGTACTCTGCTATGGAAAAAGCACAAAGGATAGGTGCCCAATGTCACCATAACACTTATCCTTCCCTGTTCGAGCGAAACTCTGCTAAGAGGCTCGGGGAGGCTTCCCGCAAATTATCGCTTCACCACAAAGAATCTAAAGACCAGTGCCTAAATAGAGTACACTAGGTGAAAAGGTAGGAGTTAATTGTTTTAAATACTTGTTGAAATAAAAGATAATGCAGAAAATAAAGTGACCAAACAACAAGCTAACTTACCCCCAATCCTCAAAATAGTGGCCAAGTAAAGTACAAGAGAGAGGAGTAAATATTATTACCACTTTCTAGATTATTTGTAATGTGAATACCTTGTAAGAAGTGGCTGGAAGTGAGTTACTTCCTTGCTGTCCTGTTATTTCAGACTTGCAAAACCAGTGTAATATGTAGAAAACCAACAAGAAAATGGCCTTTTGAGGCCTCCCGCAAGTGTAAAAATACATTAGATCAATAGATCCGTGCGTTTAAAGGATAGGGAAGCAAAGTACAAGTGAATCTTGTGTCCTAGAGGCTTCAGATCTGCTGCAAAATCAATTTCCAGCTGGCTGGAAATTAGTTTTATGGAATTGAGGTTCAATTCCCCCTAGGGTCAAAACCCAAAATTTGCTACAGCCAATAAAATTGCTTGTTAGGTTGTAGTTTTTACTCTATATTAACCAAAAAATAAAGATAAAACATATATATCAGATCTGGAATGAAGATATAAGGGTTTAAGAAGTAGATACTTTACAATATGCACCCTTTTATTTGTCCACAAGAGTGTAGATCTGAAAATTTTATTGGCTGTAATAACACAGATTTGCACACTTTTTCTCAAGAAAGACCCTTGTGAAGATGTTCAATGAAATATAAACCTCAAGGGACTATGTATCTTGGGGTAGGGAAGTTCGCAAGCAACAAAAACCCCAAGATCTACTAGCTTACAAAAGATAAAAATGAAGTGCTAAGCTAGGGTATGGTTTTTTTTATATTTTTATAATAAAAAATGATATAAAATATTTGAGATGAAATGGTTGAAGAAATTGAGAGATTTTACCTTTATCTTTTCACCTTTTGATGTCTCTTAGTTTGAGATATTGTGACACCGCAAGCTTAAGATTGGCTCGGATAGATTTCTAGTCAATTGGGTTTGGAGTCGAAGGACTATCACCCCTAATTCTAGAAATTCAATATTAGATGGGTTCCTCCTTGGATTTGCTAGGAGAGCTCCTTGATGGATGGTCTCCAAGACAACCAATCAACTAGTGTCAAAGTGATAACATACCACTTGGTTGAAGCTACTTCCAAAGAAGTTGGTCCAACAACTTGGGTGTGTTACACTAAGAGCCCACAAAGAAATAAAGAGACGAAAGTCTAATATTCTTTCTTCCACGTGACTATGTAGCCCCTCAATGGATTGATTGGTCACCTCTTGCAATTCTCCTAAGGAACTCTTGTCAAAGCACAATTACAATAATCCAAGACCAAGAAAAACAAACATTATAGTAGACAATCCACAGTGACACAAGAGAATTGAGTTCCAAAATATTGCTAGATTTTGGTAGCTAGGAGGTACTTTTGCATTTATTGTGCCTAGGCAGAAGTCCGAGCAAATGTCTCTCTCTAGGGACTTTATAAAGTGTATTTATAAAGTGACTTTATAAAGTGATTTTATAAAGTCAAGTTGAGACTTTTAATATTTAATGGGTAAAAGTGACTTTGTGACTTTTAGGTCACTTAAGTGATTTAAGTGAACTCAACGGACGATTAAGTCACGACTGTTGATCTCATGAGGGAAAGATCTAATCTTGACCATCTATCTCATTTGAAGACCAAGGGTTAGGGAAGTTACTCATTAATGAGTTATAAAAGGAGCACTAGAGGAGAGGTGGGGTGCATCTTTTGAGGAGAGCTTGACTGGAAGTTGAAGAGGCACGATTTCCAAGAGAGAGCTTGAGCTGAGGAAAAGAGTAACAACAAAGGAGGATTGGCATGCATCCCAAGGAGGGGAGAGGCATGCATCCAAAGGAGATTTCAACATTAAATATAGAGAAGTATCGTACAACAACTGAAGGTGGGCCGTAAAACATTTATTGTTGGTCGTACAACTGGGTTAACTCACAAAAATCGAGGCAGCCTTATTCTTGATGTTTGGCACGATTTTTGAGGTGTTTTGGTTGAGGGAAAACCATATAGCAAAGTACTGTACAATACAGTCAGTTTTGGGCATGCAAATCGAGGCTATCTGCTGGTTTTTATGCTGTATCAGTCCGTGGAATTGCACAGAAAACGAGACAACAAAGCTTGGCACCAAAACCGAGGCGTTGTTGGGCTGATTTTGTGAGATAAGTGCTGTGTATTTACTGCTGATATAAATTGCTGCTGTAAACTTAGAATTTTCCCTTGAGTTCAATAAGAAGAACCTCCTTGACTGTTTTTTTCCTTGTGGGTTTTTCCAAAGGCATTGCCCATAATTTTTTGTGTCAAATGTGGTGAATGTTTCTGATCATTTATATTTCTGCTGCTATATTTTCAAATTTCTTAGTTACTTGTATTTCTGCTCAAAGTTTCAGTAAATTGCATGTGGTTCCATTGCTTTATTGGTGAATAACTAGAGGAGGTTGAAATCTATTATTGACTAAGTGTTTGAGGTCATATTTTTAACATGGTATCAGAGCATGAGCTCTGAGGTTCAACAGACAAGAGATTTGGCACTTGATTTGCAGTGAGTGCAAAGAGGTTTTCCTAGAAGGAGGAAGGGGAAGAGTTGAGTTTCAGTTGAGAAGGTCATGGCTATTGGCTTGAGGTTCAAAGATAGGTTGGATGGGGCAACGATCTTTAGTCCTTGGAAGGAGAGGATAGTTTTATTGCTAGAGGAAGCTGAGTTATGGACATTGTGAACAACACACAAAAGAATCCCATCACTGTTCCTACAGATGCAACTCTTTTGGCAGATTTCCAAAAGAACGTGAAGGCCAAGAGGATTATTCTTGATGTAGTCAAGGACCATGTTATTCCCTATATTGTAGGAAAAGAAAATGTCTTCGATATGTGGGCATCTTTGACCAAGCTAGATCAAATTTCCAATGAGAATAGGAAGATAGTATTGAGAGAGAAGCTTAGAAACATAAGGATGACCGAGACTGAAAAGGTGTCCTCATATCTCACCAGAATCACTCAAGTTTGTGATGAACTTGGTGGAGTTGGTGATGTTATATTAGATGGAGAATTGGTTAGGACTGCTCTAAATGTTTCTTCAGAGAAGTGGAACACCTTTGTTAAAGGTGTTGTCTCCAGGGAGAACAGTCCCAACAGGGAGAGATTGTGGGATGACTTCATATAGGAAGAGACTCGTGAGGAGGCTCTTTGTAGCAGACAGTTAAAGGGTGAGGAGAATGAGGAGAATGTTGCCCTCTTAGCAAAGAAGGACAAGAAAGCTATATGAGGGAGATGCTTACGAGGGAAAGCCTTATATAGTTTTTATATAGGAAGAGACTCGTGAGGAGACAACAAAGTTTCAACAACATCAAATGAGAGGAGGGGCTAGCCTTATATAGTCTTTATTGTAACGACTAGTTTCTACCTCCCTCATAAAATAATAATTTTGTTTGTTTTCTCATCCACAATTGGTTGGAGGCTAAACCCATGAATACTATTTTTAATTACATAGATCCATAATAAAATTGGGATAAAATCCTCTTTAGAATAATTTGACCATGAAGATGCCCACATGAGAGATGCACCCCACCAAGAGAGAGAGGTCATGTAGCTTGGGAAGAGTGCTCTATGGTGGAGGAGTTACCAACATTCCAACTTGGGGACATTTCAACCTTGAGAGATGAGCACAATGGTCATATTTTGTCCACATTGATTTCTTCTTCTCCAACAACTAATTTGACTTGTCAAATCCATAAATGAGGATTTACGTTTTGTCCCAAAGAGCACAATTTGGTCATTTAGTGAACAAATAAATTCATTTGCTTGGATAGAAGAGCATCTTTGACTTTCTAAATTTTTTCCAAGGCAAGTAGACCACCAACATTCCATTTCCTTGACCATTTGACTTGGGAGAAGTGCCCAACTATTTTTTAGAAGAGTGAGACGATTTTTCTTTAGAAGGCAATATCTCCCTCAATATTTCATCAATCAAAATTTTGCAATATGGGTTTTGCTCGTGAATTTTTTTTGATCATTTTGAACCCATGTATTTTTGCCTCCGGGACCCATTGTCTTGGGATCCGTGAATTGACTGAAAAGACGTGTAATGATGAAAACTTTGTGAGACTGCCATGTTGAGAACAAAAAAGGATAATGTACCATGACCAAGGGATACCTACAGACTCAATAGAAGATAACCATGTGGGAAGACATAGGTGTGCATGACATGGATCGAACTAGGTTCCACAAATTGTAATCACCCCTACATAAGATCTATGGCTCCACACAATCATGTATCCCAATATATCCATGCCAAGGCCTCCAATCCTATCCAGGATGAGAGACATTGAGACGGGGACTAAGGAGGCTAAGTCTGGGAGTCCACTACAAAATCATCCACTATGGTTTACATGGCTTTAACTTGCATCCTTGGGCTTACAATTTGTACCCAAATGAAAAATCTAGGATACCTCTTGGAGAGGTAACAACTAGCTCCAACTGTGGAACATGTGCTCTTCTTGGGAGGGTGTGAGAACCCCGAAATCTCAACCTATATGCATGAAACAATCTCACACAATTTTTATTAAATGCTAGGAGAGGGAACATGACACGTGGTCTTAACCCTTTCTAGAAAACAAAAATACAACAAAACAAGATGCATCTAATCTAAGAAATGGAAATGTTGAAATGAAAATCTAAGCTAATGCTCATAATAGAGAGCTTATTCATCCTACCTACTCTAATCAAGTAAACAAGATATACTAAGCAAAATCATATAACCAATGCAACCAACATATGAACTCATCATTACCTTGGTTTTTACCTTTTTGTTTCGTTGCTAAGTAGAAGAGTGAAATGCCAAGACTGTAGTAAGCACATATTGGAAACTCTTTCATGACTTGGAAGGATCCTACGATGGGACAAGGATCATCATGTGAAAGAGTTACAACAAAATGCCATAAATCCCTTGTACTTCTACATGCTTCTTCAATCCATAATTCAATAGGGCTGATGTATTTATTGTTCTCATCACTAGCATTGAACCACTCATCAATGTTACTCATCGCGTTATCAAGTAAAAGAGGCTTTGATGGTGGCTCCAACGAGAACTTGCATGAAGACTGTTGTTCTCCCTGGATGTATCTAATCACATACCCACACATACGTTGAGATAATAAATCAGAACTAAAAACAAAAGGAAACTTACGCCTTATGGTTGATCGTTGTGGCATGAAAGGATGACAACTCATGAAGTATGTTTGAACATCCTGCGGTTTGCCTACCACTGTGACCCTCAAACTCTCATTGTCAAATGGATCTTTATACACTTGAGAGTTACTGATTAAGGATATCCATGATTGAATAACTTCTGTTGAATCTTGAATGTGGAAACTCCCATTTCGCACCTGTACAGATACTTGTTCATGTAATATGGCCAAACTTGGTTGCTCATATGGCCAAAACTCTGCAATCTCACGCTCATCATTCTCTGCATCATAGATGGGATCATCGTCAAAATGATAGTAGCTGACATCCCATTTGCATATGTCGATTTGAAGAAATGCATCTATACTTTCAATCTTTGTGTAATCATGCTTCCTATTCGATGAAGAACTGCCCACCAAACTGTACCCTTTCGAATCACTACAAGATGTATCATGAGAATCGAATGATCGAAAAGGAATATAGGTTATCAAATCTGTACTTCCATCTGGGGGTGGGAGGGTGGGTTCCTAAATATCACTATTAACAATGCTTTCCTCCTCCCTTTGATCTTCAATTTTATCTTGATTCTCTATGGAAAGATGAGAAAATTCTTTTCCATTGTTCCCTACTATGGTCTTTTCCTCCTCTTTATCCATGTGGCTAGTAGGGGCTTTTTTCATATCAACCACACCTCTATCATCCTCTACCAGGAAAGTCTCTTCACTATTGTTTTCTTGTTGAGATAACACATTAAAATCTATAACAAGATCTTCCTTAAGATTTTCAAGGTAAGTTTGCCATCCCCCATCCCGATAAGATTTTGGATGGGATTCTGTCACGCTTTCCCCACTCATATCTTGATTTTGGAGACAAATGGTCTTTTGATTCTCTTCTTCAACAAGATCCATTCCCTCGAGGCTTTTCAAATAAGCCTCCCATAAACCACGGTCATTTTCTGAACCTGAGAAATCATGTGATATCGACTTATGGGAGGGAAAGAGAAGGACGATCCTCTTCATAGAAATCATCTTCAAGATTTTGTATATGAGGCTCAAAATATTCTGTTTTGATATAATCCGATGATAAACTATGGACATCTATTTTCTGTTTCTCACAAACACCATGATCTTCGTTGTTACTATTGATCTCATTATCTTCCATAGGAGGAGGACTAAGACCTTCTTCAATAAGTCTTTGTGCATAATATAATTATTTTATTTTGCGGACTAGGGGCAACCAACCTGTTGAATCGTAATCCCAACTTGCACAAAATGCTTCCAAGAACTCTGCAAAAGATGAAAACATACTTTTATCAAGGATTTCATACCACATATGTGCAGACCCTCTTACATTTATCGTTAAAAACTTCATCACGAGATCCTCATGTAAGAATTCATTTTTCTTACATAATGCAATAACGAGAGAGATGTATTTCACAATTGAATTCCTATATCCATAGAAAAGGGGCAAGTCCTTGTACCCTTCTATTTCAATTGTATGATCATGTGGAAAATTATTCATACCTAAAAAGTCAACCGGAGCATAACATTCCGCTAACCATGGAGGGAACTTCTCCATTTTTATTAGTAGGAGATAGAAGTAAAGCTAAATGAAAATCTGAGATGAAAAATATCTACGAGAATACTGTTATCGCACAGTTTGTAGTTTAGGTCACAGGCTAAAGGATAGAGGACAAACTGGCGCAACAAGAACCTTCCCCACCCAATGTCACCTCGATGGGGAGGTTCTTCTGTTTAGGGAGGTTAGCCCAGGGGAGACGTCCCCGGTAACCTGGGGTTTGAAGAGGCAGAAGATACAAGGTCAAGTTTTAGAGTTCCCTCCTCACAGGTTACCACCAATGTCAGACAGTCCGACTAATC
>SNQJ01S0196205.1:0-17431 GCA_010110895.2 Picea sitchensis
GTAATTTATAGAAGATTATAACATTGTACGAAGATTTATACTAATTTGTATAATGCTATAAAACTTCATACATTTTGTACTGAACAATTACGCAGTTGTGTGTTGGTGGAGTTCCGAGTTCACACTTTTCATGTCCAGTGTGTTACGTGATATACATTTTTCACGAAAGACTTCCGTCATATACATTTTGCAACGAACAATTCCATGATATACATGATAGAGAGCAATTTATAGAATATTATAACGTTGTATGGAGATTTAAAGTAATTTATATAATGCTATAACATGTCTTAGTTAATGAATAGTATAAGCTATTTTTTAAATTTTATTCAATATTTTTTTTTTATAAGTAAGATTGTATAAAAGTCTGTCAAAATGAAGGAGTACAGAGAATTTCCATGGTTTCAAGCTGTAAATACTGAGCTTCCCTAAGGGAAAACCAACTCATCCAGGCAAACCGTTTCATAACTTAAGTGTAGATTGTCACTGATACAAAAAGAGTTCAAAATTCTGGCCCGTAAGGGTGGGCGTTAGAACTGTAGAAAGTGTAGATAGCCTAATTATAATAATCATGGAAAAATGCATGAAAGGTCAGCATGCACATGACAAAACAAAAGACAAAAACAACAGAGATCACCGGTATGGGATGTAGTGCGGCGACGCGGCCATGCAAAAGGCGCAAAATGTCGTGTCCCAGAGAGGAGGTGACTCCTCTTGGAGTGGTGTGCGGTCCAGTTGCATATCGTTCTCCATCTCTGATGGTAGGTGCTCTTCCTTCTAGATGTCCTCCGGGTGTGATGGAAGCCTCTGATCCTCACATTTTGTGTCTGCGTGGCCCAAATTTTCCAGTTGCAACACTAGTGTCGAGGTTGCTGCTGCTTGGGCTGTTGTTGATTGGGTTGCCTCTGGTGCAAGGAGATGAGAACCTTGTAACGCGGAGAACAACTGCAGGAGTCGAGAGGCTTTGTTGTCCAGGCTCTGTAGGTGGAACCAAAGGTTTTCCATGTCCCGACGCAGGTCGAATACCAGGCTCTAAACTAGTGCAAGTCCTGTTTGCCACTCACATTTTGGGTTAGCGTTGGAACATGCTTGAGCTTGGGGTTGCCGTCGTGAATTTTGACTGGCTTCCAGACCATCAATATGAAATTGGGTGTCGTGAAGCTGGTCCTGAAGCGACTGGTTGGCCAAAGAGTTGGGAGGGGCCAAAGGGCCTGGGTGTGAAATATATGCGGAATTGGCTAAAGGTCCTGGGTTGTTGTTCAGTGAGGCCCCTGAGCAGTCCATCTCCTCCATTCTGTTGGCAAGGGATGTAGGAAGGGGTGGGAGAGATGAGGGAATTTGATTCGACTGAGCTAGGAAGGAGGACGAGGTGGCCGAAGAGGAGGAGGATAACAGGGAGGGAGAAGGTGGTGGATGCAAGACCAGATGAGGTCGGTTTGGTTGGCAGGTTGGTCATCCTTTGGAATTCCTTCGTAGCCGGGGCATCTCCGGGACAGTGGGAGAGCAAAAACGCGGCAGGAATAGAGCAGGGAAAGGTTGGGCAGGAAGCCAAGCTCTGAGAAGAAAAGGCAGGAAAGAATGAGCCATCTAGACCCGCTGGAACAATTGAAATAGGTCGGGCAGCTGATGAGGTTCCATAAATGGCCGCAGGCGCAGAGTAAATGCGCAACGAGGGTGCTGGTTCGTTGAAAGGATGTGAAGGCAGAGCAGGGTGCACTAAGAGTAATGGCACCATGCCTCAGGCGAGCTGAACTTGAACTGATTAGGCAGTTGGGAGTGAGTGGCACGTGGTCGTCACATCGTCGGCTCCACAGAGTATCACTCCTGGTTGCTCTGCTCGACGCGTGTGTTGTACTAGAAACCCATCCGCGGGAAAGGGAATAAATGCGAAGGAGTATAGTCACATGGGAAGGAATATTGTTTAGATATTCTTTGCATACAACCATGGAAAAAATACACAGAAATAATAGTAATGGGATGGTGCATTGAAATTCGGGCTTTGTTGTTTCGTGGCCTAGAAATTGCACCCAAAGTTCCGTGACATACAATTTGACAATTGGATTTGTGGACTATTTGATATTTAAGGGCGTACGTATGTTACAAAGAAGAGCTGTTAGATACCAAATATGTAATTTGATTAAGTAGATATATAGACCATTGTGGTTGTCGGGCTGGCAGGCTGAAAATTGTGTTGTCATAGGTTCGTGGAAAAAAGCATAAAAAGACTACCAACACTAAATTAATTTACTTTAAAAAAAAGGCACAGGAGCTTCATTCCGGGTTGTCAGGGTGGTGGGCTGAAAATTGGGCTACTGTTGTTCCATTGCCTACAAATAGCACCGAGAGTTCCACGAAATACAAATTGAGAAGTGGTTTTGCGGACTATTTGAATTTTTGGATCGCGGGTTCTCGAGCTATCGGGCTAAAAATTGGTTTTATGTTGTTCCGTGGCCTACAAATAGCACTGAGAGTTCCACGATATACAAATTGACAAGCCGTCTTGCGAACTATTTGAAATTTTGGATCGTGGGTTCTCGAGCTAGGGGGCTGAAAATTGGTCTTATGTTGTTCTATGGCCTACAAAAATCAAATATGTAATTTGATGAAGTAGATATATAGAGTATGCATGGAAGCTTCATTCCGAGTTGTCGGGATTGCGGACTGAAAATTGGGCTTCTGTTGTTCCGTGGCCTACAAATACCACAAAGAGTTTCGTGATATACAAATTGACATGCTGCTTTGAGGACTAGAATTTTTGAATGGCGGGTTCTCGGTCTAACGGGCTGAAAATTGGGCTTCTGTTGTTTCGTGGCCTACAAATAGTCCGTAGAGTTCCGCGATATACAAATTAACAAACGGACTTCTGAACTATTTGAAATTGAAGGCGCTCGTGTCGAACAAGTTTAGTATTCCCGAATTAGTTTTCCTTTTTACATATGTTGTTGGAGTAAAAATAAAATAAAATAGCACTGACGTCTGTTACATAGGCTGGTGGAGAAAAATATGAAACAAATATGATTCCCGAATTAGTTTTCTTTAAAAAATAGGCTTCTCGACTTAGGAATTTTTTGGATCGTGGGTTCTCGGGCTGGGGACCTGAAAAACACGCTTTTGTTCTTCCGTGTCCTACAAATAGCACCAGCATTTCCGTGATATACAAATTGAGAATCGGACTTGCGGAGTATTTGAATTTTAAGGAGCTCGTGTCCCAAAAATTCAACATTCGCGGATTAGTTTTCTTTACATAGGTTTTACATATGCTGGTGGAAAATAGGGAAAAAAGTATAGTACCAGTGTCTGTTACATAGGGTGGTGGGCAGAAGAACGAAATAAATAGCATTCCCGAATTAGTTTTCTTTAAACCAGGGGCTCCTCAACACAAGAAATTGAAATTTATGAAATTATAGGTTCATGCAGACCATGAACTATACATAGCAAATACATAATTTTTTAAAGTAGACATTTACTTTTATAGATATAAAATATGTACTTTCATAAAGTTTGGGGATGAGATTTTATAGAACAACGACGGAGCCCTCACTCCATGTCCTACAAAGAGCAGGTACAGAGATACAGATCCCTCATTCAATGTGGCAGGTCTCTGACGTATCCCAAATAAATTCATATATTTTTTGTAACAATAGTTCAAACACCAGAGAATGTATTGCAAAGCCAAACTTTGGATTTGCCACCATATCAAACATTGCCATAAATTTACCTAGCATAAAATTCTAAACCAAACATTTGAATTAATGGTAGCATTAATCCACGTTCGACGAATGCATAACAAAATTTATGATTCAAAAATGACCATATACTACCAAATACTTTGGAAATGCAAACATATTTTACATTGGGAATAGCGAAGGGCTTTTAGACTATTTTGATTTTAAGGGCCTTTGTGACAAACATTGTGCAGGACATTTTGCAAAGATGCAAGAAATGACAGTCTTTTTACGTTTGAGTAGAAAGAAAGTAGTGAACACAATTTTATGACATTTATATAAAAAAATAATAAAACGTGTTACATATTGCTAAAAATTTAAAGAAACACACACACACACACACACACACACACACACACACACACACACACATATATAAGTGAAATCTGATATCTGAAATTTGAGTAAGTGCGTTATGTCATAGTCCATTCTGAAAATGAAAAATCTAGGAACACATAAAAGCAGGAGGAAAACTAGCCTTCCCGAATTAGAGCATAGACAGAACCCTCATTCCATACTTAGCCAGTTTTTGGATCGCGGGTTCTCGGGTTGGGGACCTGGAAATAGGGTTTTTGTTGTTCCATGGCCTTCAAATCACACCAAGAGTTACGTGATGTACAAATTGATAATGGGACCTCCGTACTATTTGAATTTCAAGGGGCTCGTGTCCCAAAAATTTAACAGTTGGGAATTACTTTTCTTTACATAGGTTTTACACACGGTGGTGGGAAAATGTACAAAAAATATAGTACCAATGTCTGTTACACAGGGTGGTGTACAGGAGGACCAAATAAATAGCATTCCCGAATTAGTTTTCTTTAAAATAGGGGCTCGTGGATACAAGAAATTGGAATGTATCAAACTATAGGTTCCTGGAGAGCATAAATTGTACATAGCAAAAACACAATTTTTTAAAGTAGATATTTAATTTTATACATATGAAATATGTGCTTTTATAGAGCATGTACGGAGCCCTCATTCTATATAGTGTGACAGAGCCCAGATTACATACTAAGGCAGTTTTTGGAGTGTGGGTTGTCGAGTTGGCGGGCTGAAAATTGGAAAAAAATGAAACATGTTACATATTCTTGGAAATTTAAAGAAACATATATATGTTTGAAATATGATATGTCAAATTTGAGTGAGTGATTTATGTCATACTTTATTTTGAAACATAAAAAAAGAGAATAGAGATAAAATAAACAGAATGATTTCACATTCAACATAGTTGAAGATAAAAAATACAGGAAGACATAAATATATAAGGAGAGAAAATAATAGTTTTATTTGGAATATATGAAAAAATAATAGTTTGTTACATATCGCTGGAAATGTAAATGTGTTTGTCATATAGACTGGGATTGGGGCTCCCACGGACCATAACAGAAATATGTACAAGAAATAGGAGTGTGGAAAGAAGTTGGACACGCTAGAATGTAATACCTGAAAAGTAGAAATGCGAAGATCAGTTTTTGTCTATAGATTTCTACTCAGAAAAGGAATAACTAGATTGATAAAGAAAGGACTATCACTATACACTTACAGGGATGGTACATATAAGTAATTTTTGTGTTTGTTTGGTCATGCCTTTCCCTGCTAGTTTTTGTGGGCAGCCCGCTTCAATAACTAGATTGCTACACAGAGGATTTATGCATTTTCCTGTTGGATTTCGTGGCTGATCCACTTCAAGTTCTCTTCAATATAGCTTCTCAAGGGGGTGACGTTGATGTCATTGTGGATTCGAATGTTGAAAACTTCATTTTATAATTCTCTTAAATCAATTGAAAGTTTACACAGACCTTCATGAATGTCTCCATTCTGTAGTGAATACCCGACTAGCCAGTTGTCCACCTCTTCTTCATCATATTCAAAAATTCTGTAAAAAAATTCTAAAGACATGGCCTTCAAATTATCAACTTGTTGATCAAAATCTTGCTTGGTTAACTTCAACGAGTTGAGGATTAAGCTGGGGTCGTGGAAGCCGTTTGTCTTTCCTACTAAGTCTATTTTGGTGAGCTTTGTGAATAATGTTTCTTTCTTTGATATTGCTTGCTCACACGATTGCACAATTAGGTACAGGTTCTTCACTTTCTGTTTCCAACATGCTTCTAATTGAGTGAGCCTTTTTTTGGACGTCAGATCATGTTGTCTTATTCTCATCTCTGGCATGTTGTTGACATGAAAGGCGAAAGGGATGACTGAGTGCACATAGAAAGTTTCTTCATTATTTAAATCTGTCTGCAGAAGTAGGAGCAAGTTATGTGCCTTGCTCCCTAGGGAATCCATATTCCGTGATGTTTCCCAGGCCTTGGCAATCAGTTATATCCTTTTGTTGATATTTTTCTCGACATATCGTCTACAGGATGTGAGGAAGCTGGAGGACCCTTTTAGATTTGTTGCAAGGGTGCACGTAGTTGTAGGCATGGCTATTTCCAAGGAACTGCCAAGAAATGGCATAGGAAACAAAGCTTCCTCTAATTCCTTAATCCAGTTCTTTAGTCTGTCATTTTCGGCTTCAATGACTCCAACAGAATCATCAAGAGCATCTTCAGTTTCCCTATGAAGTTCAGAGATTTTGGATGCGTGCATATTGGCAAGGTCAAGTTCTGAACGATGTTTTCTTTTCTTATTTTTTACATTTCTTTTTTCAATGATTAATTATTTTGATTCGGTTTCAAAAACAACGCTCTGGAATACAAAGGATTCATCTTTGTTGAAAATTTCGGTACCAACCATGTCCATTGAGAAGGCATGCTGAATTGCGTGTGTGGGATGATCAAGGTTGCAAAATATGCTTTCCAGATCAGTGTCAAGATCCATGTTTTGACTGTAAATTTTGGGCTACTCTGCCTCCCCTACAATTATTTTTTCGCTCTTGTGCACGAGAAGCTCTTGAGGAAGATGTTCACTGTATCTCTACAAAACTGTTGTGGAGCTACTGGCAGTAGTTTATCAAAAGGTTGGCTGGCTCCAGACGCTGTTTGAAATGATTAAATGGAGGGGACAATATAACTCCCCGCAAACATTGCTTCAATGCGTGTGAATGGAAAATCTCCTCAATAATGACAATATCTATGTGTGCTATATGGTGACTTGTTAGAAGTAAAGCGTAGTTATTGCAAACTTAGAAGTGCGAAGGTGAGGTTTATGGCCAACAACATTTAAGGATAGGAAGTTTCGTGAATGAACCAAGCTGGCGGCGTGCGAATGACATTGCATGGTATTTGAAATTAAGACTGGGAAGCGATTGGAGGTTTCGTGAAGGAATAAAGCTGGCGGTGTGTGAATGGCATTCCATGGAATTTGAAATTAAAACTGGGAAGGGAGAAGAAAATGCTTTGCAAAAATTGCATTAATGGAAAAACTTCTCGAGCCTTGCGTGCATCAATGACATCTTAGATGGTAGCTGCACAATGACCTGTTATCATTAAAGATTTAGAAATAAGACATATATACACACATATATATAAACAATATTTTTTATCATGCACATGTGCGAAGATAACGACCACGGGGAAGAGCAAGCAAGGAAGGAATGGCCAAGTCTAAAAGTGCATGGTTTAGGATCGCAGGTTCTCGGGCGGGCGGGTTCAAAAGAAGGCCTCTATTGTTCAATGTTCTACAAGTAGCACACAAAGTTTTATGATATATAAATTGAGAAGAGGACTTGTGGGCTGGCCGAGATTTGATAGACGATCTACAGTTTCTGGATCACGGGTTCTCGGGCTGGCGGGGTCAAAAACGACGCTCTATTGTTCGGTGCCTTGCAAATATCTTATGATAATAAATTGAGAAGCAGATTTGCGAAGTGACTGGCTCAACATTCTACTCCAGGGCTGGTGGGCTCGCACAAACGAGAAATACATATTTGCGGGTTGTACATTGGGCCAATTTCTGCCATATAAAAATTGGGTTCTCAGGCTGGCGGGTTCAAAATTAGCTAAGCAAAGCAAAGGGCTTCGTCTGACTCCCACTGTACATTTCATAATTCATGTGAAACGCCAAGTCTGTGATTACCATATCAGTGTGTGTAGAAACGAGGAAAAAGTAAATATGTAGCCTTTATGAAGTATGGACATAAGATTTTATAGATCGTGTATTGATATCGCATTCCATACTTGCGGGTTCTCAGACGAGAGGCGTCAAAAAATAGGCCTCTATTGTTATGTGTTTTACAAATAGCACATACAGTTCCATGATATACAAATTGACAAGCGAACTTGCCAGGTGGCTGAGAATTTATAGAGCATGTATAGTTTTTGCATCGCGCGTTGGCGGGGTTAGAAACGGGTCTCTATTGTTCGGTGCCCTACAAATTTCTTATGATGCACAGATCCCTTATTCCATACTTAGCCACTTATTTGGATGATGCACTTGCGAGTTGCACACTGTGCCTCTAATGTTCTGTGTCCTGCAAATAGAAATTATAGTTGGGCGATATACATATTGACAAATGGACTTGCGAGCTGGCTGTCTCAACATTACAATTTTGCTGGATGGTAGACGTGTAGCGTAGTGGCTTCTCGGCGCAAGAAAAACAAAAAAAAAACATACCTGCAAACAAGTTTGACAAATTTAGAGAAAGTAAAGGAAAAACTATTTACTATGGAACACAGGCAGAAAAAGAATGCACCTTTGCATTGATTTGTGTACATCTCTGAGTAGGAGTTCTTTGCGCCTTCTAGTTTTCCTTTCTGTTTCTATCAACAAAAGTACAAAAAAAAAGGGATATGAACATAAGCTTATATGTTAAGAAAAAGGCAACTACTATGTACATATATACAAAAATAAAAATTGAATAAGAATAATAGAGTCACAAATAGTTTTTTTGAGGATGTACCTTATTTTTTCTTTTTTTGCACAATGTATATTTTATAATTAGAGTAGACGACCATTTGTATGCTCACCAGAACGCTATGTGTAAAAATCAGGGATACATATATGCTTTAAAACATAAAAATATGAGTTTGCAATAAGTTTGAGGTATATGTCATAATTCAAGTGCAATACCAATTGTATCGTGATCAGACCAATATGTGTCTAAGACAAACATATTGTATTGAGAAATTGACACATTGGACCAGACATGGTCAATAAGTGTGTTTTGCAAATGGCCTGTGTTGTTCAGAAGAAACCGCAGACTGTATTTGCACATGTAGTTTTGCAATTCTTTTGTTCTGCCAGTATTTTGTAGCATGTCAATATTGAAGTCTCCTACAAGTACAATGGATCCGTTTAGATGGAAATGGTCCAATGCATTGGAAATAACATTTACTATGTTGGAGAATGTTGCATGGGGAGCAGCATATAGATTTAGTATTGCAACTTCTGTTCCATGGGAAAAAAATTTGGCAAGCACTAGTTCAACATTCTTTTCTTCGATATGTATGTGGTCCAAAATTGGTACATGTTTTTTCACCAGTATCATCACCACATGTGTAATGTAACTTGATATGCAATTGTGATTTGGGAATTGTTTGTTTTGTATGCATAATGCCATGTGTGTTTCCTGCAAGCACAAAATATCGGATTGCATTAAATCAGAGTCATTCAGTATATCATCCATGTGTGTATTTAAGCTGCATGTGTTAAGCGAGAGTATTGATACAGATGAATTTGTTTGTATGGATTGGTAATCATAATGCAATTGCCATTTTGCGGTGGTCCTCAGTCGTTCCATCTCAATATCAAATTTTTGTTTCACTCTGAAGTTATCTTGTCAGAGGACTTAGTAAATACAAGGAGTCTATGCTTCTAACACGGGACAATGTTGTGTATACAAGTCCATGTATCTGAATTCCAATAGGCTGAAATGCAACATTATCAAGTGTTAGTCCTTGTGATCTATGGACTGTATGTGCACATGCAAGTTTAATCGGAAACTGTTTGTGAATCTTCAGTGGACCTGTCTTTACTGATGTCGATATTGGCTTTGATATTCGCAAAATAGGAGTCCAATCGCTTGCAGTGTTTGAATTATATAGATAAGACAACTTGCTTTCTTTTCACTTGCCTATATGCGGTTCATGGAACTTAATCCAAAGGACATCTACTTTTTTTGTCTTCGTATAACCTTTCAGTATTCCATCTGCATCATTCACCAAGCCATCCTGTGAATCATAGTTATAGGCATATATTTCAACTAGCATTTCTAATTTCAGTGTAAGGTGCAAAGGTATATTGACTGAATGTTCATGACGTGGGACATTTCCATGGTTGTCTTCTTCCAAGTCAATCGAATTGATGATGATATCATCGCCAGGCATGAGCGACAACATGTGGCCATTATTCTTTGCAACATCCTTATTTCTGTAGAATAGGTAAGGGAACATTCGATCTGTTGGTGCAGGCCACAAGCACCTCAAATTGATATAGGTCAAGTCATCATATGTTTGGTTGTTTGTGCGCATTCTATTCAGAATTGCAATGAATGTTTCATCTGTCTGAAGCATTGTAGTATGCAACTAAAAGCATTTAATATTGTCTCTCCAGAAGTCATGGGTCACTGTTTCCATGTTAACGATAGGTTGTTCAAATATAAAAGAATCTTGGATGGGTTGTGCCTAGTAAAGATCGCCACAGAAGATCATGTCAATGTTTCCAAAGTATTTGGTTTGCACATGTTTTATGCTTCTTAGCCGGCTGTCAATGGAATACAAGAACCGACTTCCAATCAAATATGCTTCATCTATAAAGACAAGTTGGAGTTCCTCGTAAAGATTATATAATGCATCCAATATTTCCTTGCTAAGTGGAAGAAACTGTGACTTGTTAAAAGGCATTAGAAATGCAGAGTGGACTATTGTTCCACCAGCATTGTATGCGGCTTTTCTTGTGTATGAAACTATTACACCCTTTGGTTTCATAGGATCATAGCAATTATTTAAATCATAGATTCGTATAAGCATTTGGAACAATGCTTTATCTGTGAATGTATTGTCTATTCCTACTCCGCCTGTAAGGAACACGTGCACATGACTGTTCATGTTCAACTATTTTTTAAGGGCAATGCCCTTTACAATTGTTTATTGTTCGCGATTCAACAAACGTCTTATTATGTGGTATTCATTATTTTCAATCAGGAAAGGATGTTTTGTAACTTGAAAACCAAGGTTGATACGTTTTTCACTTTCAGCCGCTGGAGGACGAGGAAAATCCAATTGTAAGTCATAGGACTCGGAAGGAGTTCTTGTTGTTTTTGGGTTTTTGAATGTCTCATCATGATCGCTAGGGTTTTCTAGGTCATTAAGTGCAACTTCTAGATCGCCTCATGTTGGATTAACATTGTAGGTAAATCTAGCTTCATTGATATGCACTATAGTCTCAAAGGAAACATACACAACCTCCCATGTAGTGAAGTTATGTATTAATGTCTTTTTCGTTTTCATGGAACGGAACGTAAAACAACAATTTTTCTCTACAATAGTTTTCATAGTCACAATGTTTATTGTATTTGACAAACCGTATAACAAAGGGGTTTTTTCTTTTTGATATGGGTGTCCCATTTTGTTTTTGAATGCGATATGAATTCTGCTAAGCAGATATGCCTAATAGGATATGGATGCTGGATGTAATAATCAATAATAGAGAAACATATGACGTCCTCTGAATTTTCAGGTTCTTATTGCAGCAAAACCGGTGGTTTAAGCATAAATGTGCATTTTTCAAGTGGAGATGTGTTTATGAAGACACATTTTCTTGAACTACAAGTGAGGGGCAAAGAAAGGGCAATGTGAACTGCTTGTTGAGTAGACATTTGTTGAAGATTAAGCAATGTATTGTCAAGGGTGCGTATCATTTGTATGGCATCAATATGACTTCTTTCGTGTTCTTTGCATATTTTTCTGAATGCAAATGTCATAGATTTGTCAATCTTCGTCATATATGAGGTGCAGTAGGATGCTGCAGCATATGCATTCAACACGTACTGTGCATCTGTATTTTCTCTCCACATAATTGACATGTCCTTCGAGAAACTGTTGTTCCAAATATGGGAGAGTTTTCGTTTAAGGAAAAGTGTTGGTTGCCTAAGCGTTATTTGTATGGCTTGGATGCACTCATCTTCTGATAGATTTACTTGTGTCAAGAAGGCATCAAAGCTCATCATTTCATCAAATCCTCCTTGTTCTAGAAATGCGAACAAGGATTTAGATTTCTCAACAACAACACTATCCCCTAAACTAACTGGCTCTATGATTCTTGTAGCTCTCATTGGCGGAACGGGAAAGTTGTATGTGCAATGCGAGCTTTTTCGTTTTCTACAACTTCTTGTATGGTAATGTCTATGGACTTTCGCAAGGTCTGGTTCCAAATGATCTGTATTGCATGTTATGTATTTATCCAAAAATTGTTCATCTCTGAATTCTTATCAGCTCCATAGACCGGTGCACCCTCTATCCACAACAGTGCATGGTCATGCTCATTTCCTCTATTCTAGAATTCAGTCACAAAAAAGTAGTCTGATATTTTTCCGAAAAACGTTTCATCATGGCATATCAATTGTCTCAAAGCATTTATTTTATGTCTATAGTATAGAGTACATGTCACCGGGTCTTTTCTTATGAGGTAGTCAATGTCGTTATTTTCCAGTGCATCGTTTTTTTTTTTACGTTTCCTGTTACTATGTAGGTAAGAAATGACAGCCACCAATGGATCCCAACAATTCTCTACACTTGTAAATCTGACGAAAAATGTTGGCGACTCCAATTGTCAGATCATTGCAAAAAAACAAAAATGTTTTGTTGCAAATAATCAGGAGAGTTGCAGATGTTCTTGAAATCTATGTATCCAATATCAGATTTCAGAATTTTTTCTAGGTTTACTTTGTACTTCACATCCTTGGCCAACAAATTTCTTCCTTGTAACTAGCCTTTTCTTATTCGGATCCACATGCACGACAAAACTTTCTCTATTATTATGCGCATTGTTTTGAAAAACAAATTTGTTATGTGACAGGAGAAGTAACCACTTGAATGTAGTAGTTCCCATCGAACTATTTTATGATAATTGAATCACTCTGTAATATCAATGCCACATGGATTTCCATAGAACAGTGTTGGAAAGTTCATTTCCTCAACGAATTTGTCCTTGAATATTCCAAGTGGACGCCGCCCCTCGCCAAGTGCGATTTCGACAATTTTGTCTTGCAAGTCACAAATGCACTGTGAATCAGTGAATCCATGGATCAATGTTTTAGCAGGTGTTTCAGTCTCCGATTCATCACTTGTATCAGAATCACTAGGATTTTCGAGAGTCTTTGCAGAGTTTCCATGTTCTTCTGCGAGAACACTGTAACAGTTGGCATTTATACAAATGTTCTCTACTTTGTACAGGGCCCTGGAACACACTTCCTTTAATGCTTTCATAACAGCATGCACACGCACTTTTCCTGTCTGATACACATTTTTGTATTGCAAGCATCTTTTCAAAGCCACAACGATTGTAATTGTATTGTTAATGAACTGTGGCAACGCTTTTTCCACAACATCTAGTTGAACAAACACATTAATAATTGATCCTATTAAGCTCATCTGGGGTCGCTTATAGCCCCAAGGTATGATTTGAACAAATGCAATTCGCAGAGAGACAAGTCTCTCCTCAAGTTCCGTAAGTGCACTTACATCTGCTAGTGGTGTATTACATCTTATTCAGCCAGGGGTTGCAAACTGTGGTAGTTTTCCATTTTCAAGTGATTGTTTGCATGGAAGACAAACTTTCTCACTGGAAAATGGTTTATCGTGGGTTGTCATTTGGAGGTATTCTGCTTGCAAATCAGGCGTGAAAGACTTACTATTTTTTGAAAAATTCAATTGTTCACAAATTACACATGCAATGGAAGGAGTGTCTTTCATTTGTTTCATGTAGGTTTGTATTGCATTTTTTTTCGTAGGGAAGTATGGGTAGAAATTGTTTCCTGTTTTTCATGTACAAAATGAACTGCCACAGTTGCATGACCATTCTGGGATATGAAAGTGCACATGTTTATGTTTTGTTATGCATGAACAAATTTATTTACATTGTCATATGTGAGTTTCTTTCTAAAAGGAAGTGTAGCAATGTATTTTTTTCTCTCGCGCATGACCTTTTTCAAGTTGTGGTAACTTACTCTATGTTTCTTGTCCAAGGGTGGGATGACCTGGTGGCAATTGGGATGAATTTCACTCTCACCCAGATTCTCAGAAACTATTTTACATTTTTTGTTCAAGGCCTCTATTTGCTTATCAGAAGTCGAACGAATTTGACGAATAATTTTTTTCAAATTGTGATAAATTACTCTACATTTTTTGTTTAATCCCTTTATGGCCTCATCACAACTGAAATAAATTCTACACATGTTTTTTTTGTTCAAGCCCTGTCTGCCCATATCGCAACCCGGAGGACTCTCGTTTTGACTAAAAACAATTCCACACTTATGCAGATTTGATGTCGTTTGGGTGGCATGCACACTCAACCCTGAACTATCGATATCTCCAAGCAAAGGTTCATAATGGATATGTGATGTATCTATTTTCAACGACAGGATGTGAATTGTTTGATCATAATTTGAATCAGTAACCTAGTAATGGACAGTGCCAGCTGGCGAGGCCAACCAAACCTGGATCTTCACCCTGAATACCATAGACAACCATTGCAAACAGAATCTGCAACCCTCCATATTCCCTTCTTCATATGGAAACGCCATGTTCACAAGGTATTCCTGCCAACTTCCAACTGGTGGCATATTTTCCACGAGATATGGGCAAATGTGTTGATGCAAGCACCTAAAAGCTTGTTCGTTGCCGCCTATAATCCCATTGCAGAAGGATTTTATAGTGTAAAGACGCAATGACTGAACATCGAACTCGGTTGCTACCAAACAACAAATTGCATTAAACATACTATCTCCACAGCTAGACATAACATTTGTTGCCAGCTATAAACCATAGCAACCTATGCCATCCAAAATCTGTTTCCATTGTGATTGAAGGTCTTTGCAAATACCAGACAAGTAGATACGAGGACCTTCTATATTGCATATGGACATTTTTATATACAGCAGTGGTTCACAATGGCCACTGAGGGCATCGACATCATGGAACAAGATGCAATATGGATTGTCAGATGCAGTTTTGTTGAATAATAGATATCTTGTTTTTCTTGTCAATGACCATATGCCAACTGATATATTAAGCCAGATAGACAGCCACTGAATACAAAATGTATCTCCCAAAGTCCCCTCTGATGTGCATGCAGAACTGGAGATGCAGACAACCGCATCTTTGAAAAATATGTAGCCACATCATGTATTCCATGCAACTGCCGAAGAAAATCAGCTTCCAGTTCATATTCATAGGACTGCAAAGCCTTAGCATCGCCATTTTTAAAACAGGCCAAGAAATAATCTATCAATCCATTGTGCAACTCGGTCGACGAATACCGGAAATGCAATAGAACCTGGAATGTATCGAAAAGGAAATCCCCAACAGTATACGAGAATGCATCCAATCTAAAAAGGCCATTCCTATGCAAAACCACGTCAATGCTATCATGTACAATGGACTGTGTATATTTTTCATACGACTCAACATCTATTACCTCTTTCATCTTTTCAACTGTCATTTTGAAGTTGTTTGCTAGATACTTTCAGTTTCTATCAAAATGGAGAAAAGCACAGGCAAAAAATAAAAACTAGAAAAATAAAAAAGAAAAGAAAAATAGCGCACCAATCCCCGTATGTATCTTTAAACCTTATTCTTCTCAACTTGAATCCCCCTAGTTCCCATAGCAGATGAGAAGAAAATAGACCGACACTGGAAACTGAACCAAACAGAAGAAATACCACAAAAAAATAAAACCATAACTTAACTCAGCAGAAATAAAACAGGCAGACGCAGTTTTCCGACCCACAGAGTAGAAGCATACACTGTGTCTACACCCCGCCCGATGGTTCTATCTTTTTATAGCTCCCAACTACTTTTCGTAAAGGCCTCTCCATTGCAATTTTTGGAAAAACTATGGATGTGACATCCGCCATATGAAGACTCATTGTTTCTAGGAACAAAAACTAAGAGCACAGACAAAAATGGTCTTGAACAGAATATTGAAAATCACCAAGAACAGGGAAACTTACCCATCAACAAAGGATAAGAAGACCTCAACGCCCAAAAAAATGCAAACTGCAACAACAAGTCCAACAACTTGCAAAGTTGAAGAACAACAAACCAGTGAACAACCACGAAGAGTTCGAACTGCAAGTACAAGACCTTAACTTTGCAAAGTTGAATCAAACAAGAACCAGAATCATGGAACGGAACAACGAACAAGGATGGAGCACAAGAACAGGGATGCCGGGCATGAACAGAACTGTATTGCAAGGCATCTGTACAATAAACATTTAAGACTGGCAGAGCTCTTAGGTAAACAATTAAGATAGTAAGGACCATCGAAGGGCGTAGGCCTGTGCAAGCATTTAAGAAAAGATGCAGCATGGCAGGAGTGTTCTCTCGAAACATGCAACAATAAAGCATAAATCAGACATAGCAATATCGTGGAAAATGTATTCAACCCAGCAGAAAATGCTAAGGGGAAACATTCGAACTAATGCTAGCATTAATCCACGTTCCATGAATGCATAACAAAATTTATGATTCAAAAAGACCATATACTACCAAATACTTTGGAAATGCAAACATATTTTACATTAGGAATAGCGAAGGTGACAATAAGACCTCCAATCCACTGTCCAATCAGATCTTGACAAACATGATACTTTTTATTATATAAAAGTTGATATTTTCACATCCCTTGTTCCAACAATAGACAATAGCGAAATATTTCTAGTCAACGCACAAGCTAATGCTAGGTCAACGATTTATCGATCGCTATAGTCCCTCTATGCCTACGGCAGGGACTAATAATATTTATGAACAATTTCTCCACTTTATTAAAAGAAATCCTATCCCTCTTCACAAATGGGATGACGATGGGACATTTTCTTTCATAGGTTGAGCTATTGACAACATCAAATAAAAATTGGATGACACGCTCGAAGATTTGAAGGGCTTTGTCCCAATATATTTATTAATGTTTGATTCAATGGGATCTTTCTAAACAAAAAGAAATTAAGTCCCAATATATTTATCAATATTTGATTCAATGGGATTTTTCTAAAAAAGAAATTACGTAGGGGTGACATAATGAAAAACAAACTGCCACGTTGGGATTTAAAGGGGTGACATAATAAAAAATAAAGTGCCACGTTGGGTTGAGATTTATCATTAAGATATTTATTAATGGAGTAAGTTGATAAATGGAAAAGTGTGATATTTTAGATAATCTTATTATTATTATCATTATTTATTTAAGGGTAAAGTTTGATGATCAATTTTTTCATCAATTGGATATACTATTGGAACGAAAGAGAGGGGAAAATGAAAGAAATCACCCAAATGACCTGAAGCTTCTTGTGATGAAGATCATGAGAGTTGTGATAGGAATCTAAGAAAATGTTCCACCTCTTAAACCAACCTCCATATGCAACTCAATCTCCCTATAAAACATAGTTTTACCGATCTCAAAACAATGTAATAAAAACACTATATTTACTAAACAAATGATACAACAATGAAATAATGAACAGTGACCCAAAGTGTCCTAAGAAAGGTATGATACCTCCCTTGCTCTAGTTTTGTTCAAACCTCCCTTGAAGTGTTAGGGTTGAATCATGT
>SNQJ01S0196206.1:0-17431 GCA_010110895.2 Picea sitchensis
TAAGTTGTACCTTCAATAAAGTTCGACATGTTCCTGACATGAACAAAAATCTTCTATCTATTAATGAGATAACCAAAAATCCTAATCTTTGTGTGAACTTTCAAGGAAACAAATGTATGTTTTATTCTGTTCATGATAACAAGGTGATTGTTGTTACAAAAAAAACATATGCACATGCTACAGTATATAATACCAATGTACTTTTGCATGAAAGGTATGGACATCTAAGTTATCAATATTTATCTATACTTAGTAAGACTAATATGGTGGATGGTCTTCCATCCATTCAGGGATGTCAAAATGTATGTATAGGATGTCAACTATAGTAGAGAATACCAATGTACTTTGGCATGAAAGGTATGGACATATAAGTTATCAATATTTATCTACACTTAGTAAGACTAATATGGTGGATGGTCTTCCATCCATTCAGGAATGTCAAAATGTATGTATAGGATGTCAAATGGGAAAACAACATCGAAAATCATTTTTGTGGTGAGCCAAAAGAGTTTTGGACCTAGTACATGATGATTTGCATGGTCTAATGAAGAAACCCATAGTGCTTGGAGTAAATTGTTTGATCCAGGTGGATATCGGTGGCCACCCACCTTTTCTAATTGAATCAAAACAATTTTTTGGCAATTTTGGTAATTTACTATTTTTGGCAGGTCCTGAACTTTCGGAGCCGTTTTGAGGCCCTAACCAACGTTTTTTGGTAACATATCGATCGAAAAATATCACCATGATATTTTCTACCAACATTTTTATTCCTCGGATAGATATTTATAATGATGTATCATACACATCAAACAAAGATAGTATGCCAAAGTTATGACCCTGGGAAATTGATGTACCAATTTACCCCGACGGGGCCCACAAGACTTTTGGCGCTTGATCTCCTAGGGTTAGGTTTTTGGATGTCTAGGGTTTTTGACATTCCTATTTATTGTAAAAAGGGCTTCATAGCCTCGTTGTAACCATCTTATTGTGAATGCGAGTATCTGTCACATCTCTTCTCAGAGATAAGTTACCACCATTCTAGCAAGTCTTCCACTCTATATTTTTACAGTCTCTGTACATTTCTTTCATTAATAAAAATCATGTATTATTGTATCTTTGTGTTTATGGTTGCATCTTTGATACATTTATTTTATATTATTAGATATCCATGATATCTCTGTGCATTTATTTATTATATCTCCACTCTCATTTCGTGCCAAAAATAATCCATATCATTGTTTCCTATTGTTGGTTGATGACTTCTGTTATACACCATTTTGTCACACTTTTCTAAGTGTTGTAAGTGTCGCATTTCACTTTGCTAAGTGTTGTAAGTGTTTCACTTCACTCTACTCGGTGTCATTAGTGTCGCAAATACCATGGTCCATTCTACTAAGTGTCACAACTTATTTTTTGTGCTTTTCCTAAGTGTCGCCATGTCAACACCATGCAAGAATGATCCATTACATTCCCTTGAACAACAAGAAGAAAAAAATGCCTTTAAAAACCTGCAAATTTGACCTTTTTCACTCAGTATTGGATTTGTTTGACCATGGACGCTACCTTTCCCATGTTGGGGGAACATCCATACTCCTTTTCCAGTAATATGGGAGCATCTTGGATGCCATGTCCACCTCTCTAGGGGAGTTTCCATGCATATTGGGTCAAACTCCATGATTTTAGGGGGAATCTTCGAGGAAGTTCTGGATAGTTCTTGTTTTGTTTTCTTGTTTTCATCAAGATATGGTTCAAGTTTTCTTCCATCCTATCTTGGGAACAAGTATAACCATGAAGATAATTCATATCCTACCTTATCCTCAACTACACTCCTGGTTTATCCTAATAGTTATCCCTTCCTGCATCTATATAACCAAGGCATTGAAAGTGAGGAAGGGGATGGATAAAGAAGTATATCAAACTTATGATCTTGTCAAGGAGAGCTAAACCTTTTCCTTCTGTGGAGTTGAACTAGATTCATGTTCAAGGGATGAACAAATAATCTTGAAGGATTGCAACAACATCTAATGGTTGTAACATTTTCATGCTTTTATTAATAAAATAACTTGGCCTATTTCTCTTAAGCTTTCTCATTCACTTCGTGTTTATTTGATTTCTTTTCTTAAGTTATTAGTTGGTAGGGTTGCTATTATTTAATCATAGATGGTAGTAGGAGAAGGTTCCTTTGTTCTTGCAGGATCGACTTCGTGAAGGGGCTGCTTGGATTGGAGCTCAACCATTGGAGCGTCAAGGACGAACATCGAAAATCAAGTACACACACCTTTTATCCTTCTCTCTCAACCCTCCCGCAAGAAAATAGAATGGTTTGTTAGGAGGATGTTAGTGTCCACTTGTTAGATTATGTCTCACTTGTAGGGAACCCAACTAAGGGGAACTCAACATATCTGCGAGGGGAGAATTATCACAACACTTCTCAAGGAAAATGTGGGATTACTTTCTGAATAAAAAAGTCATATTGTTTTTCAAATTTTGTAGAATGGAAACATTTGGTAGACAAACAAACTGGAAATAAAGTCAAAGCTATAAGATCTGATAATGGAGGTGAGTTTGTTTCAACTTAATTCAAGGAATTCTATAAAAGAGAAGGTATACACAAGCAATATACCACTCCATACACTCTACAACAAAATGGAGCCGTGGAAAGTAGGAATAAGATAGTTATGGAGATGGAAAAGTGCATGGTGCATAGTTGGAATGTACCATATCGATACTGGATTGAAGCAGTAAATATTGTGTTTTGCATGCTTAACAAAATTCCTTATAAATTTTTAATAATAATATTCCCAAGGAATCATGGTTAGGTAGAAAACCTTTTATGAGTAATTTTCATGTTTTCGGTTGTATTTTTTTGCATGTATTCCTAAGGAAAAGAGAAGTAACTTAGATGCAAAAGGAAAATTATATATGTTTGTTGGCTGCAGTGAGCATGTTAAGATCTAGAAATATCCCCATGTTATGTATAAAACCCTTTATTAAGCCCTATATATTGAATTATTACATTTCTAGTGTTATATTTGTATGTAGGCTAGAACCCTTCATTGCACCCTTTCATTATAATTGTACCCTTTGTCTCCTATATATATACTAAGGAGACCTAGTCTTAGGATCATGATATCTCATATCATATTCTCTTTTGAATTGGATATACTATAAAAGGACGTGTCCCCCTCAAAGTGGACTATATTCATTGACTTCTTATCATTTTTAAGGTGTTGGATCATAACATTTAGTATCAGAGCTTCAATCTTAGGGTTTTGTTGCTTCAAGCAGGCCATCTTGGAATTTTCACTATAAATTTTTTTATGTGACGCTTCAAATATAAAAAATGAAGGTTAATGAGGAGACATATCCAAATACATCTAGTAAAAATTTCAAGTTCTTGTTCATTGTACTTTCATAAATATATCCTATGGAAAATAGGGTTTTTGACTCATCCTGAAATCCATTTTAAATGTGTCATCTTGGAATTTTCACTATAAGTTTTTCTCTGAGAAGTTTTATATAGTAAAATTTTGTGGAGACTTAGAAAACATAGTGAAGTATGTTTGGTCCAATTTTCAGGTTTTGAGTTGTTATATTTTTGGAGATATATTATGTGGAAGTTGGGGTTTGTGACTAGTCCTGAAATTCGTCTCAAATGAGTCACCTTTCTATTTTCGCTATAAATGAATTTTAGCGAAGTTTCAGAATCCTAAGGAGACACAACGAATTATATGTGAAAAAAAAATAGAATTTGAGTCATTATAATTTGTAAGATATATCTTGTGGAAGTTGGGGCTTTTTACTAATCTTGAAAATAGTCTTAAACAAGTCATTTTGGTATTTGTGTTATAACTATTTTTCTATGAAGGTTCAAACTGTGAAATTTTTGGGAGTTTAAAAAGTCATCTCAGAGTACTACAGGACAAAATTTTAGACTTGGAAGGGTTCAAATTTCATATATATATCAGGACAAAGGTGAACCATCTAAACATAGTCCAAATTAGGGTTTGAAAGGTACGTAACTTATGATTGGCATAACCTTTGATTGGAAGATCTATTTTTGGTGATTCAAAACTTATGAAAAAGAGGAAAAAGAGGAGAATTATTATTTTCTCATATGGCTCAGAAGGTTCCTCCAAAATTTACTTCACCAATTAAACCTCCAGAGAGCTCAACCATGACTCAAGAAGAAAAAGATGAAATTTTTGACGAAATTGAAAAGGTGGTAAAGAACATGAATGAAAATATGGAACATATGGAAAAGAATATGAATGAAAATATGGAACATATCTGACATATGGAAAATAAGATGAATGAAAATAATGCATATATGGAAAATAATATGGATGAAAATAGATATCAAATGGAAAGAAAGATGAATGAAAATCGGGAACATATGGAAAATAAGATGGAAGAATTTAAAAAGCCCATGTATGACACATTATTACATACTCTGGATGAGAGACTCCCTAAAGGAGATAACAAGATGCAATGAAATCATGAAAATGTAGAAGAAATAAAGATTGAGTCTCAATGTCATTATCATTCGTCAATCCAATATCCACATCATCAAGGCTTCAAGTCAGCACCAAGGAACTACTTCATTTTGAAGATCGATATAAGGAAGTTTGACAGTAAATATCCTATAACATGGATATTCCTTATTTAGCAATACTTTGATCTACACCAAGTTCCAAGCTTACAAAAGGTACCTATTACATCCTTGTATTTAGAAAATGATCAATTTGTTTGGTATCAATGGCTTTGTGAACGAAAAAAGAATTATATTATCTCTTGGTCCATTTTTACAGATGAATTGGTATCACATTATGGGGATATGAAGAGAAATACATTATTTAGTCAATTGATAAATATTTAACAAAAAGGTCCAATTACAGAGCGCATCCAACAATTCCAAAATCTCAATCCCAGGGTATAGAACATTCTTGAGGATAATTTTTTATATCTCTTTGTGGGAACTCTAAAGGAGAACATTCAACATGAGCTGCATCTCTTTGAACCTAAATCCCTCGAGCGAGATTTTAATATGGAAAGGGAAGTGGAAAAAAAAAATATGGCTACTAGAAGGGTGGCCTCTAAAGACCATAGAGAGAACCATGTTCCCTCTCCTAACCTCAATCAACCGACAAGGTTGACACCTCAACAAATGGATGAAATAATAACAAAGGGACTATGTTTCCATTGTGACAGTTGTTGATACTGAAATATGCTAAGTTAAAGTATCTTTCTCTCTTGTATATTTGTCCCTACACTTAGAAAACAAAATTGTGGTGGGTTCATGAATCATATTGTAATATATGTTTCCCTAAAAGTGCACCTTCTTGTTTCGCTCTCACCAAAATGCACCATACCTACCCATACTTTGAATTTTCTTCAAGTATTTCACAAGGTCACGCATTTTGTTTCGTAAGTCTAACTCTCTGATGTCATCATAATGCACATCAATCTTCCACCACCCTTATTTCACACTATACTTATAATTTTGTTTCTTCATCATGGGTTGATTGTTTATCTATATTATATTTAAAGCTATGTCTGTCTGCTTTACAACACTTAGTCATTTTCAAGATTTCACCTCATTCTAAATACTCTAACACTTAGCCATTTTAGCATCCACCACAGAAGTGGAGATCTTGTCATAAGACTTTTGAAACAATTTCTTTATGGTTGCATGTCCACTTTTGGGTACTTAGTCATTTTCAAGAATTTCTATTGCGGGTCCACAGGGTTTGGCCTTGTCTCATAATATTTTATATTTCTTTGTCGATCCACTGTGATTGCTCATATTTTTGGCACATTCCCCGAGTAACATTAAATGTTGGATATTAAGAAGATCAACAAGTGGTTAAGTATTGAAGGCTGCATTTAATGGAGATTTTCTCGAGACCATCCTTAATAAATTCAAATTAATTTCGCCTTAATCATTCTTTCCAAAGAAAAGCTTCAAGGTTTATTATAAAAAAAAAGAATTTATTTGATATTAACATTTAGAAAGACTGTACATAACTCGCCAAATATTAAAAAACACGATGGCCAAAAGGAAAGAAATCTTTTGTGGAGATACTCTGATTACATTTGTGTGAGAAGACCCAAAATATCATTGGTCAAGAGCTTATATGTATTATTCTACATTTTTGCCTCAAAAACAAAATATTGATGATATTTGGATATCAAGCATTTCTCAGGAAGGGTGTGTCCCAAAAGTTTTTGACGCTACATAACTCATTTATTGGTGCACATATAAGTATGAAAAGAATCAAATAATCATTCAATTGCAGGGATAGACTCCAATTTCTCTTGGGCCATCTACTTTCAAAAATATGTTGAAGCTACCTTACCCAACCATGACATTCAAAGTTGATGAAGCTAAATAATTTATGAAAAATAGAAATGGAGGTAGGGACCTATTGCTGCAGTATCTAGAAGACCCAATGACAATGCCAGAGGATCTATCGATTATACAAGTCAGTCAATTGAGAAAACCATATAAAGAAATGGCATGGCTCCTAGATAGGGTTCTTTCCCAAGAGTCAACTACTACAGTTCCTCATCTGACTCTTTGTATTTTATATTTTTCTATCCAAGAAAAAAATATTTTTTGATTGTTTGAAAATCATCTCTTTTAAAATATCATTCCAGTTATCAAATTTTAGAAAGAACAAGAAGTTCTTTATGTTTGCATACTTAATATTTTCCATCGCATACTTTCATGTATTTGAAGGTTTGCATTTAGAAAAACAAGTTAATTGCAAGCTAGACCATGTTCACACATGGTACCCTGCTTTGTGGAAGAATAAAGCAATGTACCATTTTTATGAAGTTTATGATGCATTTGTTTTTTCTTTCAAGTATTTGGAAATGGTACTTCAAGACTATCATTGGATGTAGAAAATATTTTAGACAAAATGGGAATTTTTTAGGCAAATGAAAACTACATCATCATTAGAGTTTACTACTCTAGAGAAGCCCCAATTTATCTTTTGTTTTATGTTTCAGACAAAATGTTTGTAATAGAGCTTTGTAGACAGTACCAGTTTTGGGAACATTTATTTTATGAGAGAAAGAAAAATAAATTCATCTATTTACCATGGAAGGTTGGAGAAATTACACTTAAAAATGATTAAAAAATTGTTGAATAATCTAGTTTGACCAGTATAATCTAAAGATAGAAAATAAAATAAATGGGTTCGACCCCAATCAATATTTTATGAATCACATGAACTCTGTAGGTTTTAATGTATCATTTGCAAATACATATTTGTTTGGAGAAGAAGAAGATGATGACAACCACCCTGAAGTTGTTTCAGTGGGAGACCTTGAAAATGTTGTTAGCACAAATGAAGCACATAGACAACACAGAAGGGTTGTTAATGAATGAAGCACGAGATCTCAAAATATTTCTTTGAGAAGAGACACACCCATGAAAAATCCCCAAGTTGTAATTCAAGAACAAAATAAATCTTTAATTGAAAATTCTAGTGACGAAGATGACCATGATCCTCCGAAAAAGAGTCTTGAAAGACCTCACAAGCTCACAATTAATATTAATATAAAATACAGGAAAATAAATGAGAAGAAAGTAAGATCATACCTGATTATGATGACGCACTTGAGGACATGGAACTGGACGTGAATATCAAAGACATAGAATTTACATATGAAGATCAAGGGATCTAAGAAGTGAAGAAATTGCAGCAGAGATGGAAACACAACAACTAATCTTCTATGAAGAAAAATCCTTAACTCTTCACAATGTTTTATTTGACAAAGACTCCAAGAATTTAGTTTTGCAAAGACTTAATTCAAAATGAAAGAAGATTCGGGAAAAAACAAATTCAGAATTCAATTTGAGAGGATTTTTACCATAAAAAATTTCCAAGATTCATAGAGCTACTGTTGATGCTCTAGAAATGTCAGTGGATGAAATGGAAGAAGAAAATGTTATGCTTAAATAAACGATTAAAGAGATGGAATATGCTTTAATTCCACCCCCAATATTTTCAAGTCTTATTACCATGGTTCAACCTAGGAAAAGTTATGACAAAACACCATAAACAAGTTCTAAGCTAAAGGGAACATCAAGTCTACCTTCCCTGGTTAGATGATATGTAGGAGGAAATATAAAAAAGAGAATGTATATTATCTTAGAGGCATGGGATCTGGAAATTAGTTTTGTTTCTTTTGGTTAAAGAATTACCAATTTAAGAGAGTACCTCCACGTCGACCTCAACAATGATGAGAGTTTCTACAAGGATGTTGTTATCACATTTGTCTTGAATGTTTCTGGAATGAGTGAAATGAAAAGGAAAAAGGAATATTTCCCATCCCCTACACGAATTAAGCAATTGAAATCATGTTGGCTTAAAAGAATTAATGTTTTAAAAGAAATATTGG
The DNA here is from genome assembly GCA_010110895.2 of Picea sitchensis. Taxonomy (NCBI): domain Eukaryota; kingdom Viridiplantae; phylum Streptophyta; class Pinopsida; order Pinales; family Pinaceae; genus Picea; species Picea sitchensis. The sequence continues at coordinate 8,416 of SNQJ01S0196206.1, forward strand.
TTGATGTTGACACTCTAAGTGTCAAAAATGTGGAATTGTATTTTAAATTGATTGAATTAGATTTATCAGGAACTATCGGAGAAGTCCCAGACCCTAAATTAATTATTAATTCCATGATTATGATGAGAGAGCATTTTGAAGAACAACTTGAAATATTAAAAGGGGTATCAACGGAGAAATTCAATAGTATCACCGAGTACACAAAACATGAAGTAGAAAGTTGGATTGTAATATATGTCAATAAAAAAGAAGATATTGAGGACATGCTTCATCAAATTTCAATTGACTTAAGAGAATTAGAAGGTACACCATTTGATATCAAAGTCAGACAGGAAATAATCATTGCATCGATGAGAGAATATATCAGAAATTGGTTAAAGCAGGCTTTAATCAAGATAAATGAACAGGATCAGGTGGAAGTGGTTGGTATCGGTCATGAAACTGCAATCCAAGATCATTTAAAAGGAATATCAGTAAGAAAATAGAAGAGAGAACACCATCACAGTGAGTAATATAGATCACATTCTTCCAATTCGTTTCTCTTCATGTTTAGAAGTCATCTAGTTGTGTTTTATCTATCCCAAGAAAAAATTGGTTATGTTTTTCTTGGGATAGATAAAACAAGATGGGAAACCTTGGACCAAGAAGAAGAAAGAGAGATCTCAAGAAGGCAAAGAAAAAAATCTAGAAATTGAAGTTGGAATCATACAAGGGCCCAATAACAAGCAGTAAAATAAAACAACTTCAAATTCCAAAAGTTGGAGAAAGTTCCAACTCTTGAAAAAAAACTGATAATGGGTGACAAACAAGAGAACTCTAAGAATCATGAAGAAAGAAATGAAAACAAATAATTCCAAGAAGAAGGAGTTAGAAATAGCCGAAGAAAGAAATGAAAAACAAATAATTCCAAGAAGAAGAGTTAGAAATAGCCTATCGACACATAGTTGTAATACCCTAGGTTCAAGTTTATCTTTCGACCAACAAAACCCACCAAACATTGGCCCTTTCTGCATCCCCTGCTTGCGTAGATGAAGTCTCACCTGAGGTATGTATTGGGACTGCAGAAACCAAGTTTCTGCAGTGTTAAGGGGACGAGAGGTTATGTTCCTATTCATTATGACTTAACTATTTATATGTGTGTTATTCTGTAAAGGTTCTTGTTCAGATACTTATGCATTATTAGATTAATATTACCATTCTATTTCCAATTATAATATAAATTCATTACTGTAACCATCCAAACTCTTGTGCCATAATCACATGTAAAGAAAATCTACTTAAACATGCATTCAACATATTTCCTAAGCACAACCACATAAAAGACATAGATTTCGGTATCGTCCTTTTAACATTCATTCATTGATTATTCTCATCAACAAAATTTTACATTCAATAAATCAGGAACCCAACAGAGTCGTGACATACTCTCAACAAAATTACTCGACAATAATCAAATGGACGAACAGACTTCTCAGGAACTAAACTCATCACTCGGACCAGTCCAGAACCCCACATAACAGATTCTACAATACTACTCGATAATAATCATATGGAGGAACCCTTATTCTCCCAACCCATTACATATTTATATAGAAATCTAGGGCTAAAAACCCTAATTTGTTCATCCCAAAAATACCCCATTACAATGCATACTTTCCTTAGCTAACTAGTTGTTCGGGATACTTTTTCGTCTGCATGTTTCTTTCTGTTCTTCTTCGATTTTTGGAATGTCAGGATTTCATCCTTCTGTCATGCTTTATTCTCTCACTTTCTTCTCTTGATTTATCCTTTGTCAGCTTTATTAATTTTTCTGCGTGGTGTCTTCCTTCTGCGCACTTTCCTGCTTCTACGCATTTTCCTCCTCGATGCACCTCAGTTGCGCACTCCCTAGTTTTCCTTCTTCTTCCACACACTTTTCCTATACTTAGTATTTTCCCAAAACTATATCTGAAACTATAAAACTGTCTCCAAATCTTCCTATTGAACAAGCCCCCAACACTCACGTGTGGCTCGTCCTGAGCCATGTAGACTTGTTTCCTACTCTTCCATGCCACAATGAAGTTTTGAGAGGAATCATTGGCTACCTCCACCTCTTTGATGATTGCAGCCTCTATTTTTGTTATCTCCTCTGCCCCCTGTGTGGTCAAGTTTGTAATTTTTTCCTCTGCTTCAATCATTTCCTACTTGACCTTACGTTGCACAGTGGCCAATTCCCCAATTACCCTCACTACTTCTTCCTTTAGTGGCCCCAGTATTTGTTGAAGGATATTTTGTTGATCCCTCATCTTTTCTACCTCTATGTATGACTACCTCTGAGCCAAAATGGCTATCATATTCTCTATAGGTGGAAGTCTTGTTATCTTATTTGAAGCTTGATGTGCTCTTTATTATTCTTCTCTTAAGCATTCTTCCACAACCTTCATCTCTAGGTCTTCTACTAACTCGATCCATATATGTGCGCTCTCCTCACAAATTTTGGTGCATTCTCTTTATACTTTCTTGATATTGGAAATTGTTGTCATTGTCATTCTCTCCCTACCTTCATGCACTTCCGGTGGAATTCCTGGCATGCTCTGCAATTTTAAGTCCTCAATCTGCTCATGGAAGCCCTTAATGACATCACTGATATTTAACACTTGTTTTTCCATAGTAGCTTCTACTATTATGGGGACTTTTGGGATTGCTTTATATAATTTGTGTACAACTGCTTTGGTTTTCTACGCTATTCTTTCAACTTCATCCTTTTCCTTTAATGATTTCTTAGCCCTCTCCTCAGCCTCGTCTTTATTCTTTATAACTTCTTCTACTCTGCCTTCAACTTCCTTCTTTTGTTAAAGTGTCATGTCATACTACTCTTGTAATTGGGCTCTTACATCCCTTATTCTTTCCAAATATTTGTGTGCTTCCTCTCCTTTGTTATTCATTTCTTACAATAGTCATGCTTGCAATTCTTGCAGTCTTTGCATGGGAATCCTTGATACGACTATATTGAGATATCCCAGTGCAATTACTTTCTCTTGTAACTCGCCTGTTGGAAACTCCATCACATCTGTATCAATATACAAGGTTCTATGCCCTATTGTTAGTTGTGTCAAGACCGGTTGCATGCTTTTTTATTCTCTCCTTGGCACCATGCTTGTCATGTGCTCTTTCGTGATGCTCATTTCTTCCAACATCTGTTGGAGTGCTGCCAATTTCTCTTTCACTCTATGTTATCACTCCTCTTGCTTCTGTGTGGCTTCTTCTATAACTTCCTCTACGACATCCCTTACCCGGTAGCCTATGTGGTCCATGTCATCACCAGTTAAGGTATACACTGGGGTTGCCTTACGCACCTTGGTTTTCTTGCATGCATTTCCTTCTTGTTCCTTCCCCTTATCTTTTATTTTCCCTCTTGTTATTGGAACTGATTGTTTCTCTTTTTTTGTGGATGGGCCAGGTTGATCTCCTACGCCATTGTTTTTCTCATTCCTCTACTAGTCATCTAGTTCCTCATTGATATTATCCTGCTCTTCTCCCTCGTTTGAGTGCCCTATTTTCTCTACTTGGATTTTCTATCCCTCTTCCTAGTCATTCACTATTGAGCATATATCCTCTGATGTCGACCTATAGTGGTTTTCCAATCATTGGCTCGTCGTATCTCTCTTTGCATGCACATACATGTGGTGCATGTCTTCTTTAAAATGTACGATCTCCTTATATGTCTCCATCGTCTCTGTTGATATGTGCAACGTATGCTCAACTAGATATGTGATGTTTTCCAAGTATACATAAAATGTAGCATTATTTTCGTTATGTCTTCTCTTAATAATTGAATTCCATAAGTTTGCATATCTCCCAACCATATTTCCTCTACCTAATATGTGCATATGTTGATAATACCCTGGTTATTTCCAACTGACCAGTGCAATCAAAATTAAAAACCATGTGTAATGGAACTATGTGTCTTTTTCCTGGGCCTCAATGCAATCCTGTAAAAATTGGTTTACTAAAAAGGTAGCCCAGTTAATCAGAACCCCTTCAACACATTTATTTGCAGTTACAGTGACTACAGTTGGGAATTCATCCTTCTTGTACTTGTGCAACAACTTATAGGCCAACACCTACATTGCAAACCGAACATTGGGGTCACTGATTTTTTTCACGTCCAGTCCCCTCTTTCCCATGAAGGTTTGGAATTTTTCTTTCATCGCTTGTGAGAGTAATCTCTCTCCTGCATTATTGAATAAAAGGGTCGGATCCTCTCCTGCCTTTGATAGCCCCATAATTCTTGCAATCAGTGCAGTATCAATCAATATTGGGGGATCTATCCATAGTGTCCCTCGATGGACACAAATGAGAAACACCTTCACACACACATTAATCTCCAAGTTTATCTTGAAATGTGGGATTTACAAGAGGTTCAAGATGTCTACCCTCTCCAAGCCCATCACCCACTCCTATGTCTCCAATAGGATTTCTCTTGTTCCTGGTACGCTCCTTCTGCGAAAATATTTTTATCTTGCTAACTCCAAGAATTTATGCTCATCAGTAATGTCATGGTCCATGAAATTCAGGTCGACCACGTTGTTGAGAATCTCTCCTTCAATGCTTACACCAAGCATAACTTGTGATTTTGGGAGCGAGTATTTCCTATTTGTTGGGACGTTGATTTACGATGAGTTGTCCTTTCTCGGTGGGAGGTACTCTCTGTGGAAACTCGCCTGTGACGTTGAAGTCGAAGCTCTAGTTACTTCCTCGACCTCTGGTGTATTTATTGGGCGCTTCGACTATTTTATGGATGTTGTTGATGGTGCTCCAACCTTTGGCAGGGCCATATATATTATGCATACGATTCCTTAACGGGCTCTGCATATTTTCTCTGGTAATTGTAGCTCGACTCTAATTCACTCATATTCTCTCTATTTTTCTCTAGTTCGCTCACTCTTGCATGCGACAATGATTTTGTCTTACTGATCCTTTACCATTTTTGTGCCTCTGTGCCAATTGTGCATGTCTCTTCTCGCCTTAACTACCTTTTCCAATCAGCCAACGTGGTCTATGAATTGTTAAATAAATGCATCGTTATTACCAAATCCATCATGTGATTTTTCCCTTGTACTACCAATAGTCGTGATTTCTGGCAACTTTTACCATTTAATATTATATGACACCTTTATGACCTATCACTCCCGCTTCACAGACATCATTTATGTGCTTTAATGTTTTTAACAGTCTTGTGATTGATAAAATGCGCAACGGTTTTTATTGTTGCATCTGTGTGCTTTGCAATCTTTCTCTTTTGTGTATTGTCTTCTAAATTGGCACAGTTCCATTATGATGCATGACAACCATTCCTTCTGCGCAATCTCCCAGGATTTTTCTCTATAATATTTTTTTTTTTTTATCTATCTACTTTTTATTTGATTTTCTTCCCCTTTTCCACTTTTTATTTGTTTTTCTATGTTTTTCCTTCCTACTATGGTACAACTACTATAATACATGTGTTCTGGCACAACCCATATTACTGTGCAAATTGTCAGTCGTCTCTATAGAGTTTCAACCAACTTCCATTCACCATTCCTCCAATGAATTCTCCATCCAGGTTTTCCAACTGCACAACACTTATCTCTGTTATGTGTTGAATTACATAGCATCCTAACCAGTACATTCTAAAATTTCCTGGATGTTGCATGAAATTTTTGTCATAGAGTAGTACCAGATCTCCCACGTGAAACTTTTTTTGTTTTATGTGTTGATCATGCCAAGCTTTCTCTCTAGCCTTCTGAACTTGTTGATGAAAACCTATGATGAATCGATCTTCCTCAAGTTGTACTAAATGTTCCAATATCTCCTCTATTGCGCAAGTGTCTGATAGCTCAGTGATTGATGCAATGCGCAGGCTAGGTAGAATAAACTCCATTGGCATCACTACTTCCTGCCCATAAAACAATCTGAAAGGTGTATGTCCTATCAAATTTTTACTTGTACTCTGATAATCCCATAACACTGCAATAACTCTTAATTCCTAATCATTTCTCCCTACGTTGCAAATTTTGGTCAAGGTATTCTCCAAGATTTTATTGAAAGCCTCAAATATTCCATTAGCCTGAGGATGATATGGGGTAATCTGTTGATGATGGATTTGGAACTCCTCAGTCAATGTTGCAATTGTCTTATTCAGAAAGTGTGTGCCTTGATCACTGAGTAAAATGCATGGACTTCCAAACCTTGTGACTATATTCTCAAACAAAAACCTTTCAGCAGTATTTGTGGTGCAATTTGTAACTAGGGTTTCTTTTGACCATCTTGTCAAAAACTTTGTCGCAGTGATGATGTACCTTGCCCCTAATCTTCTTTCTTATGGATTGATTGATCCTACAAAGTAAATGTCCCATTTATCAAATGCTTGCAACATAACTTGTGTATTTAAAGGCATTTCATCCCTCCTGGATGGCTTTCCCACTCTTTTCCATACATCACATGATTGATAGTATTCCTTCACATCTTTGTGAAGTGTAGGCCACCAAATCCGTACGAACAAAATATTTTGTGCAATTTCTCTCCCTGCATAATTTCCTCCTACAATCATGTCATGTGCTTCTTCTAATATCATTGATCTTTCATGTTCCAACACACAACGTCTCAAGATTCCATTTGCATCCAACTTGTATAAATTCCCTGCAATCAATTGATAATCTGTTTCTTTAACTACCAGTTGTTTCTTCTATGCCACTGTCATCTATGATGGAGCCATGCATGTACTTAGAAACTGTATGATGTCTGAGAAGTAATCATCCACCATATTTACGGAACATAGTTGTGCATCTGATAAGCTATCATCTAAATTTACAGTATCGTCTTATGATAGTATGCACGATAGATGATCTAGCCCTGCATTCAGCTTCCTTGGTTTCACTATAACCTCAAAATCATATTCATGAAACAATAGTAGCCATCTGCATATTCTCCCCCCCAACATTGGGTTATTGACTAAGTATTTTAATGCAGAATGGTCTATGTGCATATTAAAGTGAGACCCCAACAAATAATGTCTAAACTTCTATAGCGCATAGACCAGTTCCAATCCTTCTCGTTATGTGGTAGTATAATAATTCTTTGTTGTGGAAAACTTCCTACTTTCAAACACAATTGGTTGATCTATGTCTCCCTCCCCTGGTTGAGATAGTATTGCACCCAACGCTATGGAGGATGCATCTACTTGTACATGGAAATCTTTATTCCAATATGGAAAGATCAAAATCGACACGATTACCAGTTTTTTCTTCAAGGTGTCCAACCCCTTCTGACAGTCCTCATGCCATTGAAACTTTTCTTCCTTCTTCAGTAACTTTTCCATCGGTGTTGTGATATTTGTGTAGCCATTAATAAATTTCATGTAATAGCTTGTATGACCCATAGTTTCCCTCATTTTTCTAACTGATGTAGGTGGTTCTAACTCCAGAATGATTGTAATCTTGGCTATATCTACTAGCAATCCATGCTTGCAAACTACATGTCCCAAAATAATTCCAAATGGTGCACAAAATATACACTTCTTCAAGTTCAGTGAAATTTAACACTATCTACACCTATCCAACATCAACATGAGTACTTCTATGCGATCCTTCAGTAGACTAAACATAGTCCAATCATACAAGTACACTTCAAGTAACTTATGAATAAATTCCTTGAATGTTGCTACCACAACTCTAGAAATTATCGTCGAGGAATTCTTCATTCCAAAGGGCATTAATGTATACTGATAACTCCCCGACTCTTTCGTGAAAGTGGTTTTGTGTCGATCCTCCTGCGCAATTTTTATATGATTGTACCCAGAGAATCCATCTATAAAAGAGTAAGTTTCTTCTACACCTACGTTCTCCAATACCTCATCTGTGAATGGTGTTGGAAATGGATCATGTTAACACGCGTCCTTCAACTTCCTTAGATCCATGTAGATATTGATTCCTCCTATGTTTTTATCTTGCACTACCATTGGATTTATTCATTCATATTCTTCTAGTGGTTCAATAATTCCTACATCCAACATCTTGTCTAGTTCATCTTTCACCTTCTCTTTGTAATTTGGATTTATCCTGTAAGGCCTATGTCGAATGGGCTTAGCACCTTGTTTCAGTGGAATCTTCATCTCACCTAAGTCTCCAGTTATCCCCTTCATTTCTGAAAATGTCATTGGGAATAGGTCTTGGTATTCTTGCAATAAATGTGTGATCTTCTCTACTATATCATCGCTCCAATAATCTCCTATCTATGCAAACTTGGGATTCTTTGTTGTCCCACTGTTTACCTTTCACATTTTTATCGGTTGTGTATGTGGCGGACTCAATATCTATCCCTTCCACTGCTCAATCTCCTTTTGTTTCATGTACTTGTACATTCCTAGGATCTTCCTCATTCTATTCTTCCTTAACCACATTATAGCATTCCAATAACTCATGGACATTTATATTGGCTATGTGCACTCTGCATACTAATAACACTCCCATAGGCCCCTCTTCTGAGAAGATACTAGTTCGAATCACCTGTAGCACTGCATCCATTTATGGAGATTCATGTTCAAATGTAAACATGACTCTGAACCTCTAGACCAACTCTTTCCAACGTGTTGTCTCCCTACTCATTTCCAATTCCAAATACCATTTCTTTGGAATTGTGTGCAGTATGTGTATAAATTTGTGCATACATTATGTTTTCGGTACCGAACTCCACAAATCCCTACACTACTCAACATGACTTTCTGGGTCACTTTCTCCTATATACTTCTACTCAATGTTTTCTTCCTCACTACCAAACCTTATTTGCATTATTATGTTGCACTATGACCAGTCTTTCATCCCCTCTCTGTGTGTAATCCACCATCTGGCAGGAGTCTCTTTTAGGACAACATCTAGTGCTAATAGCCTTTGTTGTTTGTGTTGATTAAGGTTGGTTGTCATTGATGTCAACCCTTGAAGAAAGACCCGTAGCACAAAGTTTTGGGTAATGGACCCAATAGTGTTTGATGTAAATATGA
>SNQJ01S0196207.1:0-17431 GCA_010110895.2 Picea sitchensis
GAATTGTTGGGTGATAGCCTTTTTCTTTTCTCTACCTAATTTTGCTTCTACTACCTGGGATGAACTTCTGGCACTAGTAAATGATTTATTTATAACTTTGAAGCTTACAATTGATTAATTTTTTGAAATTGAGAGTCTTCTTTGTAAACTTTGCAAGTTTTTCTTTTGCTTCGTGTCACAAGGATATAATATAAAGATCTTGGTCCTAAGTGCTTGTTTGACAAAGAGTCCTTGATTTATTTAGAGTTTTGTATTGTTTTTACTTTCTAGATTGTTAATTGATTGAGAGACAATTTCTTTGTGTGATTGGCAAAAGGTTTTATTATCAATTCATTTGTTTCTACATTATGATTTGGATTTGGGAATAGTGTTGATAATATTATAGTTTTCTTGGAGTATGATTTATTTTCTTCATTACAACTCCGATATGATTTGAGAAAGAAAGAATTAAGTTCATTCTTATTTTTAGTAATCTTTTACAAGAAAATTTTCGCATTCAAAATATTTGTAGAAAGAGAAAACTTGGAAATTTTGTAGGCTTTGATTATTTGGAATCTTTTTTCATTTAAAATTGAGAAACTGTGTTTTGTAGCTTGGTATTCCAAAAAGATACACATTCTCCCTACTGTAATTAGAGTTCATTGAATTTAACGATTGCATAATCATATCTTCTTCCATTTTATTGGGTCAAGGTCAAATACATTATCGATTTCATTTTCGTTTCACTTTTGAGTAAGGAACAACCTTTAAAATACAACGTAATTTTAAAATCTATTAGCAACTTTTATTTTCTAGAACTTCTTTATACCAACATTATCTAGGATGGCCCTTTGGAATAGATTGTAAGGCACACTCTCCAAAGCATCAAAACACAGAATAGTATCCTGTGATAGGGAGATTTCAAATCCACTTGCTACATTTTGTCCTAGGAAGCCCTTCTAACAAAAGGGTTAATCACGAGGTCGCATTAGGACTGGAATATTTACTCACCCTGATTTGTTGGTATTAGTGTAGAAATTAAATGTATTATTGGGGGTTACTTGAGAAGAAAATCATGTGGGGACCTTCTCGAGTTTATTTCAAGCTTAGATACCCTACCTTTGCACATGGATCAGAATGTCGATTGTTTCCAAAGGAATCATTTACATAATTGGTAACCTTAGTGGCCTCTCTCTTTAGGGTCTTTACACAAGGTGACTGTCGAGGGGCAAGTCTTCACAGTACCTAGAATCTAAGTTGGCCCAACTCACTTGAGATATTTGTAGGGTATACCCATGATTATGTGTGGGAGCTTGCACCATGGTGTAAGTCTATTAAGCAGGTCAAGAGCATAAATTTTACACCCTCTTTATACAAACCCCTTCTTCTCTTGATTTAACGACGTTGGATTTCATCACCAACTAGTGACTTAAAAATAGGAAGGTTTGTTTGCGTGTTTGATTTCTATGTTGTATTAGTCAGTGCTATTTATTTCTCTAGTTTTCCATAGATTTGTTTCATTCTTTATTTGGTGCATCCAACATCGGCCCTTTCCATTCATGTAGGATGCAAGGGATACCTCCGGAAGATCCAGAATATTAGGTCCCTTTGCTTCCTAACTCACCAAAGGGTTCTCCTGAAGGAGAAATCGATAACAACATAGCCTCTGATATTGGAAGTTATACTCAATTGGAAGAGTTAATACTTCCCATAAATCTATTATTGAGTGTTGTACAAGATCCACAGTTTCCCAGGATAAATTAATCAGGAGACGTTGTTGTTGAAGAGTATATTGGAATACCTACTTGACCTCATGTAGAGTCTGGTGTAGATGAACCATTTTTTCAAGGTGAGTCATTTAGAATTCCAGTCCACACTACTGGAAATTTTGATCCTAGCTCTCCTGGTCCTAGTCGTTCTCTTTGGAGAACTTCTTCAGTACAAGATATTTTTGAAAAACTAGGAATGAGTCATTTATGCCCAAGAAATTCTAATCAACCTATGGCATCACATATGCCTATGAATTCCACCTCTTATACAATACCTTTATATCATTTTACTGGCACGACCAGTAATGTTGTCACAGTTTAGACCAATTGTTTTTTGGTTCTCACTTGATTCTTCCTCTCTAGATCGCTAAATCTACCATGGTCCCACAAGCTACGCCTATTTCTACTAGAAATATGGTAATCACTCAAGATATTATTGGAACGCCACTTATGTTTAGATCAAATATGTCACTTCCTCCTTGGTATAATGCTTTGAATACTTCCATTGCTAATCCTACCCATAATCCATCCTGCCTGTCTAATATTTTTATTCCTTCTGGGTATAATGTTGCTAGTATTTTTATTCCTACACATACCCAAATTCTCTCAGGGGGGGCTCACACTCCTCCTCCACCTTTGCCTAGAGGATGTGATCGTCTTGGCCCTAGTATCTCCAATCAAATTAGAGGTGCAAGTCATATTGTCACTTCTAGTTTTCAAATTCCTATTGGAGGTCAACCTCAAGTTGGGGGGCAACCTCAACTTGGGGGGAAACCGCAAGTTGAAGGCCATAACCCAGTTTATGGAAAAAGTATAACTGGATTACAATATCAAACTTGGAATTTTCCTTTCCAATGGAATCAACAACCATCTGGGAGACAACATCCACCAGTTGATTCTTTTGTACCCCCTCATATCGGGAAACCATATCCATGATATATGAATCCTACTTGGGGTCAAAATTTTCAATCTAATTCTCCTTTCCAAGGAATCTTACCTAATCAATCAACTCTTGTTGGTTATTCGACTCAATATCCTCCACCACAAAAATTTTCATGACCCTCCAACTATCTATAGCCTTCTTGTGGTCCTTGTTTCACCTCTTTCATCACCTTGGTGAGAAAAATAAAGGTGCTTGCAAGCTCATTTGGGTCTGCTGAGAAGGACAGTTGTAAAGAAAAGAGTTAGGGAAAGAATATAAAAACTACAATTAAGAATTAAACTAAGATATGCAATAAAAACTAAATTCATGAGCATAGGGACATAGAAACAAAAAGAACCATAAGACACATGCCACCAATGTTTGAGGCTGATCTATTAGTGAAAAAAAAGCACCAAGAAGAAAGGGGACTATGAGTCCCTTCTTCCTCCAAGAGAGGGCTCTTGGACCCCCACTAGCTAGCTCTTCTTACAACAAAGAAAAATGGAAAATGGTGATGAAAGAACTCTTTACAAATCGACTCAATGGGTGAGGTGGATTGTCCAATGCTATAGTGCCAATATGGTCTTGACAAGGATGGAGTCCTCAAGACAATAGAGGCAGCATAACATTACTTTGAATTCCTTAAAAAAAATGAGGTGCATCCATGGATTTTTATAGCATTTCTTTGGGTTATTGTTTAACTTCTTTGTAGTGTGAAAAGAGGCCATTTAGGGCATTCCTAGGTCTTTGACCAGCCCACCAGTCGGATCCAGTCCAAATTTGAGGGTCAATTCGGCTTGGGAGTTTAACCATAAGTAGGTGGGAGGCTGACCACTCTCATAAATGCACTGTTTAGTAGGTGGGAGGATTTTTGCAATAATAGTCATGCATCGTGCGCCTGTGCGTGATTTTTGTGTTCCTGTTACGCGCATGCGCACACGCACCCAATTTCTGCATAACGCTCTTCAAGTTTTCACTACTTTGTATAGTTTTTGACCTTTTTTGAATGTTGTGGTATTAATTCAAGTCCATGAATGACTTCATCATTGTTTGACGATGCTGAGTTCTTGTAACCATGTGCGGATGAAATTTCAATGATACCATATGCCCCTTGATGGATGAGGTTAGGAGCATACGTATAGCCGAAATCCATCAATGTTTCTTCTACTGAGAATGTTGTTGTAAGAGAGAGAAATAGTGGGATCATCCAGAGCGATCCGTCGGAGGGAAAAAGGAACCGCTAGGACCCGACCTTCCATGAGGAGTGTAAAATATAAAACTGTGTACAAACGAGGAGGGCATGCCCCATGCTCGTGTCATGTAACTCTGAAAAAAGATGACTGAAGTGTTGGTGTAGACAAGTGTCGTGCCCTCGGGGGCGGTTGTGATAAAGGCAGAAGATAATTCTACAAATGAACATACTCTGAATAGTAGGCAATGATCGTAGTAATAGGTAGCAATGATTATGTGGGCACTGATAGCCCAACCAAGTTCAGAGGTCTTCAGCAAATGAGAGAAATAACTGCAATAGTTGCAAAGTAAGACCCACCATAACATGAGAAAGTGTTGGTGTCGAATGTTATGGGGGTCAATGACAGTAGGGAGCAATGGTGTTTCACCCTGTGTCATCCGAGATCTCTCATTAAGTGGATAATGAGAATCAAGATATTGTCACCCTTCTGGAAACTGTGTTGATGTCGACAAAAAAGGTGAATGCGACTCCCAAAAGAAAATGGCTTCGTGAAATCTACTGAGGCAAGGAAGTGGCAAAGGTACATGGATAAAGTCAAGATGTGGGAAGACTCAAGACTGCCCTTGGTTGGAGTATGTGTGAGAGAAAAAGTGGCCGCAACCGTTCAATGAGGTCAAGTGTTAGGGGGACGACAAGACTGGGGATAAGTTGTGCCAAAGGCGGGACAAAGTGAATAAATTCAGAGGGCAGAGGTAAGTGATCTGTGGGGTAGTCTAAAGATACGGACGATGTCGACAAAGGTAGATGATAAGTAGTGCTCCAACCAAGGGTGACATGGGTTGCGGTTGGCCAAAAAGAGAGAAGCAGGTCGCCAAAGGTGACGATAAAAAAAGTAATGTAACAACTAGAAATAAAGATGTTTGTACAATAAATAATGAATAATTGTGGATAAATGTACAAACACAGAAATGGGTGCCCCAACGTGAGATGGGTGGCCCATGTAGGGCATAATTTGCTCGAAAAATTGATGAAGGGTGGGGGGGCATTGGTGAGTTTCTGTATAAGGTAGGTGAGATGAAGCGAGATTTGCAGATGGGAAAACTGATTGTGGATGAAATGTAGGGTTCATGATACTGCAGAGGTGTAGTAAAAAAGAAGAACTGTGAAGAGATGATCTGGGAGTCTGTGTGGGAAAGCTAGTAGAATTAGGAGAAGGAGTATGTGGTTGATTCATGACATGATGAAAGACTATCAGGACTCCCATCCCTAAAGGGTTTTGAAAAACAACATCAGTGTCAAAAGTGTCAAAAGGTGTTATGAATGGGACAACTCATGTGGGTAAGAATGCTACCGGGTAACAGTACCGAAAATGCAAATGGAGTTGAGGGTACTGCAGAGCTGGGAATGGGGATCCTAGAGGCAAATATCAGAGGGTGTGATTGGAAATGTAAGTGTGATACAGAGGGAAATACTACATGCCAATGTTGAGTATATACCTGGAGGGGTTGTGTTGATGTATGATGATCAAGTACCTGCACACATGAAAACCAAATACCCAACGTGAACAATATTTGAAGAGAATCGAAGATATCAGCATGTATTTGATAAGTGTGAAAATGCGCATGCGTACTTGACCAGGGTATGAAAAAAATGGCACCCCGGGGGCTCAGGATGACAAGAGGCCCAGGGAATGCTGTGAGGTAGATGACGGGATGTTGATCCTGTGGCTGAAGATGGATCGAGAAACGAACAACGTTGGCTCCCAGAATAGTGAGTGGAAGTTTGGAAAAAAGGACTATATATAGTTGTAGGGCCCACATTGCCACCTCATTTGTACCTGCTGCAATAGTGACTGGACGAGCAGTTTTCAGAGGAGATTTGGAGATTCATAGAGGATGAGGCAGCTGATTGGAAATTAGCAATCGTCAGCTTAGTGGTCTGATCATCCTGCATAGAAATAGGATTTCATTTTTGGGGCAGGGGTTGTACGGAGGGCCATACAGAGGGGTTTTGTGGGTGTGGGGCCAACATGCATGGGCGATCCAGAAGAAGGCATGCACACATGTGATGCAGGAGCATCCACAACACATCAAGCGAGCCAGCACGCGGAGCAGAAAAGACAGTTGGATAGCACCAACACCAATTTTTGAAACACCTTGAAACTGTTGCGCAAGACATTAATGTATTGATGTGATGAAGCGCACTTTTTATGTTGTAAATGGACCTTGAGCCTTTATGCTCATGTCCTTAGTAGATAGGAAGGCATTTATTAGATTTAATGTTGTTAGATAGGAATTGATTGTAGATTTGATAGTTGTAGAATTCGAGAGGGCAAACGGAATATAGGCACCCTCCTTTGTACATTGTAATATGATTCAGGATTATCAAGCATTCAAAAGAGAAGAGCAGAGTAGAGAACTTGTGGAGAACACCCATGTACAGATTGAATTAATAGAAGAGAGCTTTTGATTCAATTTCATGGCGGTTGTTGTTTCTCTGTATATCGCTTGTATGCTCATGTATGTTTGTTTTCCTTTGTGTGCATTTGCTTTTGAATATGATGTGCATGTGATTTCAGAGTTTTAACTGAAGTCTATGAGAGAAGAGAATGAGTTTCAATTGTTTCTCTGTTTGAGCCAGGAGATTTCTGCATAGAGTGTAGTCAAATTCATCCGCATAGAGTGCGTTCATGAGGCTAGACAGTTAAACTCTAATTCTCATTCACCCAGAAGTGGAATTGGGTTATTAGAGCCGTGCAGGAGAAGTGCAGGCCGAATTTGAAGTCTCAGCAGCTAGTCTGAGCAAAGGAAGGAATAGGCTACTGTTGCAGGAAGTGCATAGAGTCTGGAAGAACTCAACACTTCGAGAGCTGTTGGGGTCGAGCGCGAGAAGCAGGTGAAAATTCTCTGAAGGAGTCAGAGTAATTAAGCTCAAGAGGGATAGTTCCTTGTGGATACTATAGGAAATGACCCAGGAGAAGGTTCAAACTAGGAGAAGCTCACAGTGGGAGGATCACCCAGGGAGGAGGAATCGACGGCCGGTCTTGTAGGGGAAAATCTGCGAAGACCCGACGATCGTCAGATCTTGGAGAAGCTGTGCAAGGTTTAGTCCTTTGACGCAGGAAAGAGAACCAAAGGCCATCGGGATTCGGACTTCGACGTTTGTGGAGGTAAGAGTTTTGCATTCGTAGAAACACGATCGACGTTTTTCCGATCTAATCGGAACCGTTGATTTGGTGGGACATGCGTTGAAGGATCCCTAGGAATCGGGGTTCGGGGATTTAGGGTTCTCAACGTCGAGGAACTCTAGCATCGTGGATTTGCGATCTACAAAATCCCAAAGTGATGTGGTAGTGTGGGACCACATGTGTTAGTGGAATACAGGTGGCGTTGTATCGGGGTTCAGAGTTCAGGGTTTTGTGGGGCGAGTGAATCGCAACATCAAGGGTATCGATTTCCTGATAGGGAAAACTCTGATATACGAAGCCATTGACCTTTTGACCATCGGGTTTCGGGGAATTGAAAGAACCGATCCTGTGAGTACTGAACTGACGATCTTGCGAGTTCCAATTTCCCGACAAGAAAAAGGGGGAGGTCACGAGAGAATATACCTGTGGGTATTGAGAACTCTCGAGAGGGGTTGGAAGAGATCTTTGACTCTTTAGGCCTATGTGAAAGAAGGTCCTGGGGAAAGCGGTTGGACTGTGAGGGTCACAGCTTTGTGCCAGAGTGGTATCAGAGCGGGTATATATTTTCTTTCTGTAGTAGAGAAGGAGAGAAGAATACACCATGCCACCTAGAAGAGAAAGGCAGTTGCCTGATCGAGAAGACAGGGATGTGCGAAGAAGGGGTAGACCAACAGGAAATCCAGAAATGGAGCACCAAATGAGAGATCTCCGAGCAAGGCTTGAGGAGATGGAGACAACACAGAGACGCGTAGTCAGCGCTAGAGAGTTCAGTGACTTCGAGGTGGAAGAGAAAGCTGGACATGATGAAGGAGAGGTCACAACAGAGGCTGCTTCAACTGAGCGATTAATAAAAGCTATCGCCAAGATGAGTTCGAAGACAAAAATGGACATTCCCGTCTATGAGGGGAATCTAGATGCAGAAGAGTTGTTGGATTGGATCTGAGCACTCAACACCTACTTCGACTATGAGGATATCAAAGAGGACAAGAAGATAAGGCATGCTATCACTAAGTTGAAAGGGCATGCAGCCTTATGGTGGGATGAGTTGTAGGCAGACAGACGTTCCAAACGTAAACAGAAAATTAAGAGCTGGGATCGGATGATTGCTAAGATGAAAGAAAAATTCATCCCCAGAGATTATCAGATCACTCTGTTCAAGCGAATGCAGAACCTGAGACAGAAGTTGATGACGGTGAAGGAGTACACCGAGGAGTTTTACAAACTCAATATCAGAGCGGGTCATCAGGAGAGCGATGATGAGAAGGTGGCAAGATATCTGAATGTCTGAGGTATGACATTCAGGATGAATTAAGCATGGTTACCATCCAAAAAATTGAGGATGAGTACCAGATGGCTCTGAAATCCAAGGAGAAGCTGAGCCGTAAGCAGGGATAGCGAGGGCGAGGCAGGAGTCAGCCCAGAGGCAAGGCAGTTTCCCAGGAAAAATTCCAGAAGCCCAAGGAGGAGTGGAAGAAACCTCAGGGTAAACTTGAAAGAGGTGGAACCTCACAGAGGCAGCAATATGTTGAGCCGAGGAGGCATCATACAAAGCAAGGTGGGGGTTATGCTGATGCCAACACATTTCCTCGTACCCGAGGTAGAGGATGAGGAAGAGGAGTAGTCATCACATGTTTTACATGTGGGAAGGATGGGCATAAAGTCGTTGACTATCCAGATAGGAAAATGGTCAGAGGAGAAGCTCACATCATTGAAGCGCAGAAGCGTGATGCTGAGACAGAAGATGCATACAGTGGAAGATCGCTTGGGATGCATAAAATCCTTTTGACACCTGAGAAAGAGGTGGAAATCTTAGTGCAAAGGAGCAGACTGTTCAGGACAGCTTGCACAGCCAAGGGTTGGAAATTCAAAGTCATTATGGACAGCGGGAGCACCGATAATCTCGTTTCGACCGAGATGGTGGAAAAGTTGGAGCTGAAAACAACTAAGCACCCGAGCCCATATAAAGTCTCGTGGCTACAGAAAGGACACCGGGTAAGTGTTACGAAACAATGCTTGGTTAGATTCAAGATTGGGAATTACCATGATGAGATTCTGTGTGATGTCATTCCCATGGATGTATGTCATATATTGCTGGGTAGACCATGGCAGTATGACCGAAATGTTGTTCATGACGGGAGAATGAACACATACACTTTGGCGAAGGATGGGAGAACACACAGATTGCTTCCGATAAAAGATAAAGAAGTGAAGCCGGAAGTAAACAACACAATACTTCTCATGAGTGGGAAGGAACTTCTCACAGAGATGGAGACGAACAAAGATCCACAATTCTTTGTTGTCAGGAAGCCGAGAATTGTCCTGACAAGCACAAGAGTGGATGACATACCAGACGAGATTCAGGAACTATTGGGAGAATTCACTGATATCATTGTGGACGAACTACCTCGTTCTTTGCCACCGATGAGGAGTGTGAGTCACCATATTGACCTCATACCGAGAGAAAGTTTACCGAATAAAGCTGCATACCGATTGATGCCTCAGGAGAATGAGGAGGTCAAAAGACAGGTACAAGATCTGCTGGATAAAGGACTGGTCAGAGAGACTCTGAGTCCGTGTGTTGTTCCGACAGTACTAAGTCCGAAGAAGGATGGAGGTTGGAGGATGTGTACAGACTCCAGGGCGATAAACAAAATCACCATCAGGTACAGATTTCCACTGCCGAGAATGGATGATCTGATGGATTGCCTGAGTGGGGCAAATTATTTTTCAAAGATTGATCTCAAGAGCGGATATCACCAGATTCGCATGAGAGAGGGTGATGAATGGAAGACAGCATTCAAGAGAAACGAGGGTTTGTACGAATGGCTAGTCATGCCATTTGGTTTGACAAACGCGTCGAGCACATTCATGAGGCTGATGAATGAGGTCCTGAGGGAGTTCATCAGAAAATTTGTTGGTGTATATCTGGACGACATACTGATCTTCAGCAAGACCAAGGCTGAACATTTGAAGCATTTGGCTATTGTGATGAGAATATTGCAGTAGGAGAAGCTGTTGGTCAACATGAAGAAGTGTTCCTTCATGAAGACATAACTCATTTATTTGGGTTTTTTTATTTGGCTAATGAGTTGAAGATGGATCCTGAAAAAGTAGAAGTAATAAAGAATTGGCCATCACCGAGGAATGTTTTTGAGGTGAGGAGTTTCCATGGATTGGCTAGTTTCTACAGAAAATTCATTCGGAATTTCAGTGGAATTAGCGCCGCGATGATGGATACCGTGAAGAAGCATCATAAGACTTTTCAATGGACAGCAGAGGCTGAGAGGAGCTTCAATCTGTTGAAGCGAAAGATCACAGAGCAACCAATTATGGTGTTGCCTGATTTCCAGAAGACATTTCAAGTGAAATGTGATGCAAGCGGATATGCTGTTGGAGGGGTCTTAAGTCAGGATGACAGGCCAGTGGCATATTTCAGTGAGAAACTAGACGATGCAAAGCTAAAATACTCCACGTATGATAAGGAGTTTTATGCCATCATACAGGCATTAAAGAAGTGGATGCATTACTTGATACCCAAGGAATTTGTATTGTACAGTGATAATCATGCATTGCAGTTTGTAAGTCAACAAGAGAAGTTAAACCAGAAGCATGCAAAATGGGTGGAGTACATGCTAAATTTCACATTTGTAATTAAACACATTTCAGGAACTGCTAACAAGGTGGCTGATGCTTTGAGCAGGAAATGTTTGTTGTTGCAGGAGTTCAGAGTCAAAACATTGGGTTTTGAAAATCTGAAAGATATGTATGCAGGTGATGCATATTTCAGAGAAGCATACGAAGCAGCTGAGAACCCAGTTCTCAGGGATCGGATTCTGTGGATAGATTATATGATCTAGGTTGGATTGTTGTTTAGGGGCAATCAATTGTGCATTCTGAATAGCTCCATGAGGGTGAATTTGGTGAAGGAAAAGCATAGTGGCGGATTGGCAGGCCATTTTGGACATGACAAAACATTCGCAAAGCTGAGCGAATCGTATTTTTGGTCGGGCATGCAAGCAGATGTAAAAAGGTTTGTTGACGGGTGTCGAATTTGTCAACATTCCAAGGGCCGAAAGCAGAACGCAGGGTTTTATCAGCCATTACCCATACCTGAGAGGCCATGGGAGGCGATCGGCATGGATTTTATGTTGGGACTACCGAGGAAAAAGAGAGGGGTTGATTCCATCTTTGTGGTGGTAGACAGGTTTTTGAAGATGGAACATTTCATTCCGTGTCAGAAGACCAACGATGCGACCCACATCGCAAACTTGTTTTTCAAAGAAGTTGTTAGACTTCATGGGTTGCCGAGAAGCATAGTCTCAGACAGGGATACCAAATTCATAGGTCATTTTTGGAGGATGCTATGGAAGAAGCTAGGAACTAATTTGGCATTTAGTTCAGCTTACCATCCGCAGACGGATGGGAAAACAGAGGTGGTGAACAGGAGTTTGGGGGATTTATTGAGAATCTTGGTGACAGAGCACCATAGCAGTTGGGACCAGATATTACCATAGGCAGAGTTTGCTTACAATGATTCTGTGAATCGGAGCACAGGAAGAAGCCCATTTCATATTGTGTATGGGACACAACCGAGAGGAGTTTCTGAACTTAGGGAGTCAGAACATGGTGCAACTAGCAGCGCGAGCATTGAAGAATTTGCTGAGGCAATGGAGGAACTTCACACGAAGGTGAAGCAGTGACTGCAGAAGTCCAATAAAGAGTATAAGCGCAGAGCAGATCAGCATTGGAGACAACTTCAGTTCAAAGTTGGTGATCTTGTTCTGGCACATCTGAGGAAAGAAAGGTTCCCAAGGGGAACATATAACAAGCTCAAGATGAAGAAAATTGGGCCATGCAGAGTCCTGAGAAAGTTCGGAGAGAATGCTTACGAGCTTGAGTTGCCGGAGGCATCGGGATATCTCCGATTTTTAATGTTGCGGATTTATATCCAAACAGGGCTGGAGAATAAGAAGTTGGAGTTGAGGAACCCATGATCCAGTGGCAGAAACAATTACCAGTAGCAGAGAAGCCACAGATGGAGTGCATACTAGACAAGCGAGTGGGAAAGAAGACCAGGCGAAAGAAGTATCTTGAATACCTGGTGAAATGGAAGAATCACCCAGTGGAGGATGCCAGCTGGGAGACAGAAGTAGTTATCCAAAAGCATGGACAAACCGTGTAGGAGCTCATGGACAGGAGCTCATGAAAATTTTCAAGCCGAGAAGTATGATGCAGGAGCATCCACAACACATCAAGTGAGCCAGTGCGTGGAGCAGAAAAGACAGATGGATAGCGCCAGCACCAATTTTTGAAACACCTTGAAACTGTTGCGCAAGACATTAATGTATTGATGTGATGAAGTGCACTTTGTATATTGTAAATGGACCTTGAGCCTTTACACTCACGTCCTTAGTAGATAGGAAGGCATTTATTAGATTTAATGCTGTTAGATAGCAATTGATTGTAGATTTGATAGTTGTAGAATTCGAGAGGGCAAACAAAATATAGGCACCCTCCTTTGTACATTGTAATATGATTCAGGATTATCAAGCATTCAGAAGAGAAGAGTAGATCAGAGAACTTGTGGAGAACACCCATGTACAGATTGAATTAATAGAAGAGAGCTTTTGATTCAATTTCATGGCAGTTGTTGTTTCTCTGTATATCGCTTGTATGCTCATGTATGTTTGTTTTCCTTTGTATGCATTTGCTTTTGAATATGCTGTGCATGTGATTTCAAAGGTTTAACTAAAGTCTATGAGAGAATAGAATGAGTTTCAATTATTTCTCTGTTTGAGCCAGGAGATTCCTACATAGAGTGCAGTCGAATTCATCTGCATAGAGTGCGTTGATGAGGCTAGACAGTTAAACTCTTATTCTCATTCACCCAGAAGTGGAATTGGGTTATTAGAGCCATGCAGGAGAAGTGCAGGCTAAATTTGAAGTCTCAGCAGCTAGTCTGAGCAAAGGAAGGAATAGGCTATTGTTGCAGGAAGTGCACAGAGTTTGGAAGAACTCAACACTTCGAGAGATGTTGGGGTTGAGCGCGAGAAGCGGGTGAAAATTCTCTGAAGGAGTCAGAGTAATTAAGCTCAAGAGGGATAGTTCCTTTTGCATACTGTAGGAACTCACCCAGGAGAAGGTTCGAACTGGGAGAAGCTTGCAGCAGGAGGATCACCCACGGAGGAGGAATCGACGGTCGGTCTTGCAGGGGAAAATCTATGAAGACCCGACGATCGTTAGATCTTTGAGAAGCTGTGCGAGGTTTAGTCCTTTGGCGCAGGAAAGAGAACCAAAGGCCATCGGGATTCGGACTTCGACATTTGTGGAGGTAAGAGCTTTTCGTTCGTAGAAACACGATCGACGATTTTCTGATCTAATCGGAACCATTGATTTGGTGGGACACGCGTCGAAGGATCCCTAGGAATCGGGGTTCTCAACGTCGAGGAACTCTAGCATCGTGGATTTGCGATTCGAGAAATCCCGAAGTGACGTGGTAGTGGAATACAGGTGGCATTGTATTAGGGTTCGGAGTTCGGGGTTTTGTGGGGCGAGTGAATCGCAACATCAAGGGTACCGATTTCCCGATAGGGAAAACTCCGATATACGAAGGCATTGACCTTTTGACCATCCGGTTTCGGGGAATTGAAAGAACCGATCCCGTGAGTACTGAACTCGTGATCTTGTGAGTTTTGATTTCCTAGAAAGCAAAAGGGTGAGGTCGCGAGAGAAGATACCTGTGGGTATTGAGAACTCCCGAGAGGGGTTGGAAGAGATCTTTGACTCTTTAGGCCTGTGTGAAAGAAGTTCCTGGGGAAAGCAGTCGGACTGTGAGGGTCACGGCTTTGCGCCAACATGCTTGCCTGCCCACCGGATAGACACGCATGGGGGCACAGGTGAGTGAATTAAAGGCATGCACTATGTGCGTTCCTTTCGACTGTACATGAGTATACAAGTTTGAGATCTATGTGGTGTTTACATGTTTTTGGTTAATGTTTTCATGATGTCTATTCTATGTATATGTAGTGACAGGTTTGTGTTATATGTTTATGTATGTGTACCTTGATGTGCTATATCCTAGTCTAACACAATATTAGCTAGGTTATCTGCAATTTGATTCAATTGTCTTGGAATATGTGTAAATGTAATAGAATCAAAATGTTGAGATAAAATCATAACCTACAGGTATTTGCGAAAGAGGCAAGGATCACGGACGCGGTACACATTGTCGAGTTGGAGAACGACTAGTTGAGAGTAGAGGAAGATGCTAAAGTGACGAACATGATGATGTTGGGCATTGGCTAGGAGGCCAATGACAGCAGTGTATTCAACTTGGTTGTTGGTTGCTGAACCCAAACATATGCCGCTCAAATGGAGCATTTGATGTGAGGGGGTGTAGGGAGCCCAAGCAGCCGAAGTGAGATTTTGTGTCCAACGGCTGGCACCATCGGTGTAACCGATGTGGTAGGATGGTGGAGAAAGCATTTTTCAATAGCACAAAGGATAGTTTAGATGTGAGGGAAGGAGAAAAAGATTAAAAATGCTAGAAAAGAAAAAAAAAACCTAAAGTAGAATGACTATGTTTAAGCATAAAATTTCTTGAGATACAACCCGTTGACGGGTTCTTTAAGAGAGAGGCCTTCGGGAGAGGCCAGAATATATGTGCCTTTGGTGAGTCAATGTTGAATGATGTATGGCCCATGCCAGAGTGACTCAAATTTTCCATGGCCAAAGGTATCATGAGTGAGATCGTAAGCCAGGATGAGGTCGCCTTTGCGAAATGAGAGAAGGTTGACATGGCGATCAAAGGTAGCCTTGGATCATTTTTTAGCTGCCTCGTTGTTCTGTAAGGAAGATAGATGATCTTCATCTAGACACTCCAAGTTCGACAAGTGCTTCTCCATTGGAGCAGTGTCAGGTAATAGCTCAATTGCGGTGCATAAGGTGGGAATTTCTCACTTGATGGGAAGACTGGCCTCAAACCCATGGACTAAATGAAATGGTGTGAAACCAGTAGCTTTTTTCACAGCCATTCGGTAAGACCATAGCACAGAAAATAACATATGATTCCAATTGGTTATATGTTTATTAACCGTGCGCTATAACATGGTCTTGAGGACTTTGTTAACTACTTCAACCTGTCTGTTAGACTGGGGGTAATATGGTGAGGAAAACTCGTGAGAGAATCCTATACAAGATGAGAGTTCGATGAAGATATCATTCTTGAAGTGTTTCCCATGATCGGAAACGAGTTGGAGAGGTAATCCAAAGAGGGATATGATGTGGTTAAAGAAAAAATGCACTACAGTGTCAGCGGTGTTGTTGAAAGTAGGCATAGCTTCTGCCCATTTGGTGAAGTAATCGATGGCAACAATGATGTATTTGTGGCCATTGCTGGAGAGGGGATTACAATTCATGAAGTTGATGCCCCATTTACAAAAAGGGTCGGCAGTAATGATAGGGTGGAGAAGAGCGGGGGGAGCTCGGGATTTGTTGGTGTAGAGCTGATATTGCTCACATCGTTTCACGACATGAATGCAATCATGAAACAAGGTAGGCAAAAAGTAACCGGCTCGGATAATCTTTTGAGTAGTGGATATGCTCAAAAGATGGCCCCCACATGTGCCACTATGGCAGTCATTTAAGACTCTATCAACCTCGTCAATAGTCAGGCATCGATGAAGAATGGTGTCAACGCCCCACTGATATAGGATGTCTCTGATGAGGAGGTAGCAGGGGGGCTGATGGTGAATACGACGACGATCATCACATGAAAGGTGGTTACCTAACTTCTAAGTGCAGAGATAGATGAGGAGGTCATCGTACCAAGGATCATCTGAAGTGATGTAAAAGAGATGTTCGTCGGGAAAGTCGATGTTGACGAGGGCACAGGTGGTTTCAGAGGGGAGGGTCATAACAAGTTCGGCGAGAACGAGGGTCTTCTTACTCTTAGGTGTTGAGAACTCAAGGTATTACTCCTGAAGGATAATGATCCATCAAGAAAATTTTCCGTTAACTTGCTGATACCTGAGAAAGTACTACATAAGGTTGGAATCTGCAACGACCTTTGTTGTGCGAAGAAAAATGTAGTGGTGCATTTTTTGGACTGCGAGGATGACGGCAAGAGCAAGTTTATCTTCATGTTTATACTTCAAGGGTGGTCCTGAGAGGTTTTTAATAATGTAATAAATGATATGTTCACGATTGTCATCACCTAGCTGGACAAGGATGCCGACTACTGATATAGTTGATGCTGATACATAGAGGATATAGTCACGATTGTAGTCAAGTGCACTAATTAAAGGTGCATTTGAAAGTGTTCTTTTCAGATTGTGAAATGACTGTTGGGCATGTTTGTCCCAGTGAAATGGGATGTCGTGACGTAGTAAGCGAAGGAAACTGTGTGCATGCATGGCGTAGTCTGGGACAAAGCGTCTAAGAAAGTTATCTTTGCCTTGTAGGCTATGAAGTTGTCGTAAATTCTAGGGAGGTGGAATTTCGGTGATAGCTTGGACTTTGAGGGGGTCCACGGTAATACTGCTTTGGGAAACAATAAAACCGAGGAGGTGCCCTGCGGTGACATAGAACAGACACTTGAGAGGATTCAAGCAGATGTTGTACTGATGACACCATTGAAAGATGATTCATAAATCATCGAGATGTCGGGTGAGATTCTTGGATCGAGCTGTGAGATCATCCAAGTAGGCAAGGACGATATGAGCCAGATTGTGAAAGATGTATGTCATCTCCCACTAGAAAGTTGTGCCAGCATTCTTTAAGCCAAAAGGCATTAAACGATATGCAAAAGTACCGCAAGGGGTAGTAAATGCGGTTTTATATTGATCGATGGGGTGAATTTGAATTTGATTATAACCAGAGAATCCATCCATAAAGGAGAGAGCCTCGTGGCCGACGCAATCGTCGATAATTTGATCGATGAAAGGAGTTGGAAAGTTCTCTTTGGGACATGCGTGATTGAGATCACGAAAGTCCTTGCAAATGTGGATAGTTCCTTGTTTTTTGTTAACAGGTACAGGGTTGGAAACCCATGAGGTATAAGAGATGGGGTAAATGAAACTGGCAACGCGTAATTTGTCAATTTCGGCTTTGATAGTCGCGGATTTGGATGGGTGTAGTGGTCGTTGTTTCTGGCGAACTGGTGTAATGTCAGGCCAGGTGTTGATGTGATGTTAGACAATGGAGGGATCGAGGCCAGGCATTTCTATGTATGAACAGGCAAAAATATCTCGATATTCCTGGAAGAGGGCTTTATATGCCGTGATTTCCTGAGGAGTGCAAGCAGCTCTGATGGTGATTTCTTCGACGATGCCATTTTTAATGGAAATGTCGATTTTAATGGTGGGGGAAATGTTGGCCATGTT